>JAQFVV010008043.1:0-44342 GCA_028023455.1 Epiperipatus broadwayi
AAAGTCAACTGACACAAACTAGACGCATTCCTGCTTTAGTTTAATTGAAGTATATCTAATTGAATATAATCGTATGATTGAGTGAATATCATTGACTTTATTGAACTGTTTTTTTTTCTCTTAGATACTTCTAGTTTGATAAAGCATACAGGTACTGATCAAATCATTGTACATATGCAGTTTTGTGAAAACAATTTATATATAAGAAATATGTTGTCAAATGTAACTTGTGTAACCTTTTAGAACACTAATAAAGTTTATCCTTTGAAACATAATAATAATAATAATAATAATAATAATAATAATAATAATAATAATAATAATAATAATAATAATAATAATAATAATAATAATAATAATAATAATAATAATAATAATAATAATAATAATAATAATAATAATAATAATAATAATAATAATAATAATAATAATAATAATAATAATAATAATAATAATAATAATAATAATAATAATAATAATAATAATAATAATAATAATAATAATAATAATAATAATAATAATAATAATAATAATAATAATAATAATAATAATAATAATAATAATAATAATAATAATAATAATAATAAAAATTGTTTTTTAATAGTTAGAAAAATAAATTATTTTTTCTCGTTTTATAGTTGTATGAATAGATAGTACATTTTTCATGGACAAATGAATTCCTAACAAATGCTTTTGTGCTTGGTAGAATTTTATGATCACTAGTTTTACATTTTGAAACTGTTCAAATTTTTTTTTAAATTTTTGCAAAAAAACAAACAAACAAACCATGTATGTTGCTGTTATTTAGATCCAAAAAAGCATGATGGAATAGTTGTGCAGAATGCATTAGATAGGTGAACAGTGCAGGATTACAAAAGCACTGTGACAGATGTCTCACACTTCAGTGTTAATATAAGACATGATGTTTCTACATCAATGCTACTTCAGAATAATTTTAGAACATATTTATACTAGTTTATTTTTTTTATTTAACAAACCTTGTCTTTACAATTATTTATTGAAGAGTATTTTTAAAATATTGATTGTGACAATCTGAGAATATCATATAAACACTTTTCTTCACATCTGAATATTTTACTTCTCAAAAGCATGATTAGTTTGGAGAAATATATATTAATTCTAAACTTTTAAATATTCAAATATTAGCACAAATGATATTATATAGCACGCTCAAATATTTCATCCTGTGGGGTATATTCTCTTATATATTGCTTCAAGACACTAGAAGAGAATTTACATTGCATAAAAAAGGGCAAACTTTTCATTAACTGAAACCATGTTTCAGTACTTAAAATTTTATTCAATTGTTTATTTTGAGTTGAAAATTGCACACAAATAAATTCTTCAAATTTTTAAAAATTGTGAAATAAATTTGAATTTAATGTAAAGATATTAATATTTTTTTAAATACAATATAAATGAGTTTATCTTCATTTTCTCACCAATAGATCTATCATCATTTATTCTTTACTGTGCTTTTGATTTTTAAAAGTGTAACTTAGTCCTTTCATCTTATATAACAGTTCAAATACAAATCATGGTAATCATAATTCATAATTACTCAATTTAAGCATACAATATTAAAAATGTAAAAAATAACAATGAAGATATAAATAAACCAATATCCTATCATGCTATAGTAGAAAAATGAACACCAAAATTTAAAAAGCATGAATCACAGGAACCAAGAGTCACAAATCAATACCATTATTTTTAGTGTTTGTATTTCACATAATCTCCTGGGCATTAAAACCATTGTTTATTTATTTAACTAATGTCCTATTTGATATACCTATCTTGCAAATACTCATAATTAAGAGCTATAATATATTAACCTTAATGATATAAAAGTTCACTAAATCTTATTATACAGCTCTAAATATTAAAATGCAAGAATAAAGTGTGTTATGTAATATCAAAATATTGCTGATATCATTAAAGTATCTTACTTGGATACAAATATATATTGATTGTTTTTTCAACTTATCATTTGAAAGATAATATATTTATAGAAAATGGCAAATTTAAATAAACAAACAAATTAATATTTTAATTATATAATTATGTACAAATCATTGTTTAGGGCAGACAGCTGATCTGTTTAGCTAGCCAACCAATTATTGACCAGTACTTGAGTATCTTGTTGTTTGTAGCTTGTAAATAAACTAAAGGAGAAAAAATTATAAAATCTTGCTAAGAAACTTTTAACTAATCTCATGAATAATGTCTATTTTTATTTCAAAAGGTTTATTAGTCTTTGAATTTACATGTTTACATACAGTGATAAATTCAATTTATCAATGATTCACTATGCATATTTTGATTTTAATGTAATTTTACAGCATAGAATTTCATTATCTAGGTATACATTTTTAACTGACATGTTCACATGATATAATGTACAATGATTTACTTATGATATTCATAAGCACACAATGTTGCAACCAAATGACAAATAATAATAGAGTCATTTTTCATCAGTCATCCAAATCCATGCAATGTTTGGCTGTTGACCATAGAACCATGTGACCATACACTTAAGAACCCAAGAAGTGAGCTTTTTTCTAGTTAAAACCTGGATCCCAATGATCAAATTTCTCAAAGACAGCCAAGTCCAAGTAGTAAGAATCTGTAAAAAAACTCTGTCCATACATGATTCATGGCTGGTGCCAATGAAATGCCCACTGTCCAGATCCTTCTCTGAGATGCAGTAGACCACCTAATCCTCTCAGGGTAAATTGTAAGCTGTAGTGTTCCTTCTATAAATATCTTACTCTTAATTAAAATTCTTAGATAACTCTGCTGTGACTCACATTTAATATCTTCATCTTTTATATCCCAAGTGATGACAAGTTGTAACCATATTTCAAATCCATTCTGCCCCCATCTATTTTTATATTTATCATCGATCACTAGGTATCGATCTTGGTCAAAATAAACCCCAAAATCTGTTTCACCTAGCTCATCAAGACCTGTGGTTCCTAGATTGTCCTGCCCTAGTTTCAAATTGTCAATTTCACATTTCTTATGTTCTAAATTCTTATCATTTAAGATGTCCATCACTTTGTGTTTCCTTTGTTTTAGGATCCTCCAAAAGAATCATTGTCTAATCTATAAATTCCTTGTCCTTTAACATAAATCTCTGAGCTGAATTCTTCTCCATCCTATCAGAGACAGTTAAATGCTAGGCCACAATTGACCTTTCATCATCGATGTTGACCCTTTATTTCTTTTCTTTTATATTCCTGTCCAAAGATGCAGCATCCAAGGAACTCTTACTAGATTTTCATGTCTTTTAAACTACTGAATTGCAAAGAGAATTGCTGGTATTTATTTTTTGCTTGCTGGTCTTTCTCTTACCTTTGGCAGTAGGCATGACTGTGGACTCCATTAACATCATGTCAGAATCTGAGTCTGTGATAGACTTCATAGATACCCAGGGAGTTTTCTCCAATGACTGTGGAATGGTATGAATTATTTGTTCTGAAGGCTTAATTGATTGTGACTGTTTACTTTATTCTTGATGTAAAATGTTGCTTCTCTTGTGTAGGCCCAGAAATAGTTATGTAATCTAGTCTTCCTAAGTTTAAAATTTGGGCATATCCTAGAGGGACAATCTCTGACAAGGTGATCCCTCAACCTGCAGTGGAAACACTGTAGTGGTATGCCCCAAAAGATATTATAAGAGAGGCTGACTCTGTGCAGGTGATCATGGAAATGCCTGTAGGAGATACCCCCTTATTGAGGGTAATTCAAAAAAGCACAGAATTTGTGAATACAGGAATGTTCACCTTTTTCTTGAGGACATACCTAAAGTTTGATATTATGCCATAGGGTGAGGATTTTCTGAAGATCAAATTGATTAAAACTCATAGCAATTTCAAATAAGGCCAGTCAATATCATTGGCCTATTTATCTTGATTATACATAAAAATTTTGTTATTAACAAATTTCATAGTCCCTTGGAATATTTGCTTCTGAGTGGATTCATGGAATTCCACAATTAGATAACAGTTGTTTGAATTTAGTATTTTGTACACATAAATCCATCAATTTTTTGCTGTGATTTGGCTACAGAATTTATCCATTGGAAACTTAATAAGGCTTTATTTTGATTAGTGATGGCAAAAATCAGAGTTTTTTATTCACATAATTTAAAAAGATTGATGTAATTGTGGTGGAATAGTAGAGCTGAAATTATCTATAATGTTATTTAATTCCACTTGATTCAGCCTTGGAAGAGATATGTCCATATCAGGCACCCTATTTTGAGAAGTGACTGAACAGTCATCCTCCTGCATATTGAAAAGATCAGGTATATTTTGTGAATTATAACAAGAAATAGAGGTGCTGTTATTATTCATATTTTATAAAATTTTAGCATATGATATTTTGTTATCATCTACATTTTGATCAAGACTCTGAGAGACAAAGTGTCTGGATTTATTAGAGTTATCATCTAAAATAGTATTGAAATTATATATATCTTTTTTTAGGATTAGTAGGGTTATTTAAAAAGTTATCAGGATTTTTCTTACTTTTAGCAAATAAAGCAGAAAAATGCTCTACCTTTGGGCCTTCTTCCCTGTATTCCAGACTGATTGGTTTGCCTCTATCAGACGAATTTTTTTTTCTTTTGAGATTATTTTTTATTCATATCTTCATTCTCCATGTAAGTTTTGATGTTTTTTATTGATTTTTCAATGTTACCTTGAGGCCTTTGCTGTATTATCATGTTATTCATGTTGCTTGAATAGATATTTTCCAATGTTATCTTGAGGCCTTTGCTGTATTATCATGTTATTCATGTTGCTTGAACAGATGTTTTCTCTCTCATAATCTCTCTGGAGTCCAAAATTTTAGGAGGATCATTGCGAGCTTGGAGAACTAAGTTGATAGAAGATTGGTTCATGGATTTATCAAATCTTTCATTCATGCAAATCATTGATTTTACAGATAACTCTTTCTTTCCTTTGAATTTTTTAGCTTTCTTAGATTTACAAATGCCTTCCATGTCTGTCTTTAATTAATCTATCTTTGAACATTAATCTCTTTCATTTCCTTGAATAATTTTATCAACAAAATTCATCCTTTACATGTAAGAAAGAACAGTGCTTAAAGTAAAAATCCCTGAGGTTTTTAACCTAAGAAAACAAATATTTTAATAAAAAACTAATACTTTAATCAGCCCAAGAAAAGAGCAGAACCAAACCGTTCTGTGCCCTCTAATAGTTGCTTTGTGGATAAATGAAGATTTTCTGCCCTGCAGTAAACCAGTTTTGGGCAGGCATATTATATACATATTCTGCATAAACCGAATAATAAAAAAAATATCGACTTTTTAAAATATATATTTTATATAAAGAATAGAGATTAACAGATAAAATAATTTTAATTAAAATTTTCATGTACATTATTAATTAATGAAAATGTATAATGTTTTGATCTCAAGAACAAAATAAATTAATTTTGTTTAAAGTTAACTAATAAAATACACAAAAAAAAATAAAAATAAAAAAAAGAAAGAAGAAGAAACAATTGAAACGAATTAATTTTACAACTACATATGTTTATTCGTTTTTATAAAATACTTTTTATCCGATATTTAGATGATCCACAATAATAATAAATGAATATGAAAGTGAGAATAATTACTTGTAAAACGAAAGTATATATGCAAAAAAGTCAATATCAAAAAAGTTCTGATTATTAAGACATTAACCTATTTTGATATTAAAGTAGATTGGTTATATATATATAGGTTAGTGAAATTTTTACAAATAAGTGATATTAACTTTTTTGAGCAACACTTTAAACTTAAGTGCTATACATCATCATAAAAATTAAATGAACATTCTATACACATATTCACAGTTCCCTGAAAAATAAATAAAAGTAGAATATTTTTTAATGAAATTATATAAAATAAAAGTAGCAAAAACTATTTTTTAAATTTATATTTTTCCATTCCTCTTCATTGCCATTGTCATAAGCTTAAGTAATTAATGGACTCTAAATCATAGTGCCATTATATTCATGTTCATAAATTTGTTTTTAAATTATGGCATTTACCAGTGAAAATATTGTGAATTTATACATTTTGCAACTATTTTAAACTTATTTATACTATCAACTTAAATTTTGAACTCAAACTAATTTGCTTGTACAGTTATGCAATTACTAAATTTGTCAGACCCTCAAGTAAGTTATCTTCAATTCAAATTAAAATGTCTTAAATTTTCAAACTATTATTTTGATGATATAAAGAGTTAAAGTTAGAAACTAATAGTGTAAATACATTAGGTTCAAACTTTTTACTGATAAAGTATAAAAGTCAAAAAATAAACTAGGTAAATGATACAATTGAATTACTACTAGAGCCCAACAACTGCCCCTGAAAGCATATATTATTTGCAAGTAAAAACCTCACTTTTCTTTTATTTCTTAAGAAATACAAAACTTCCTTTGCAATAGATTGCTTAATGTACTATGAAAAAAAAAAACCATTCAATTGACAGGAAATAATTTTTAATTTATTTTTAAATTATTTATTTACTTAAATTTTGACTCTTGAACATTTTTGAAAATATATTTTCTCATTTAGAATAAACAACATCAATTTATTTGTATCTTTAAATTAGTTCATTTGCATTCGTCTGAAGGTTTGTGATGATGGTATATTATTAGATGTGATAAGTTTGACTATTTCCATCATCTATGAGTTAATGTTGAATGTATAAAAAAATTTAAACTTTATTTAAACATTCCAAATACAAACAACTTGTTAGTAATAACACACAAATAGACAACACAGGTTAGTAATTACACAATGATTTGAGTAGTATTATTCTCTATACTTCTTCGGGTGTTTCTGGCCTATATGCATAATGACAATATTCACTTAGAAAAAAAAAAATTGAAGAACTCAGGAGGATTTGAACCAACCATCATAAATAAATATATCAAATTTCTACTATATGTTGCCTTTGACAGTTGGTAGGGTGTTTGCTTTCAATTTGATATTCACAATTCTAAAGGTGTGAGTTCAACTTCTAAGCAAATATTGTCACTGTGCATATAGGCCAACAACACACATTTGCCTTAAATTTGATATTCAAGAATCTAAAGGTGCGAGTTCAACTTCTAAGTAAATATTGTCACTGCATATATAAGCCAGCAACATCTGAAGAAGAGTGAAGAATAATGCTACTTGAAACATTGCGTAATTACTAACCTATGTTGTCTATTTGTGTGTTATTACTAACAAGTTGTTTGTATTTAGAAAATTTAAATAAAGTTTAAAATTTTTTATACATTCAACATTCACTCATAGATGATGGAAATAGTCCAACATATTACATCTAGTTCATTTGCATCTTTCAATTACTTTTCATTCCTAATATGTTACAGATGTTAACATTTTTTTTATCCAGTAAAATCTAATTCATGCATTAGGAGTAGTAATTCACTCTATCACTCTACTCCAAAGCTACTCATTGTAAATATAAATAAGTAATGGTTACTAAATGTTAGTTCTAACCAAATTTTTAGACTAGTTTCTGACTATTTACTTCCATCACTGAGAAACATTAGATAAAAGGAGATAATCAAAAACCAGTATACAGATTTGACCAAAACTATCTTCTGATATTTCCATCATCTATTAACCTGCAATTACAATAAGATCTAAAATAATCTTAGTTTCATTGCTAGCTAGTAAAGTCATCAATCCTTTAAATATGTTTACTCACAACTTTAATAGACATTACAAATATTATATATTTAAACTGATTATATTATGTCATTATACTATGTCAAAATTAAAATAAGTGGCAATTATCTTAAAGATTATTAAGAATTTGAAAAAAAAATTACTAAGCAAAATAAAAGCTTTAAAAAAAAGTTGATTTAATCATTTGCAGCAATAATTGTAATTTCATATTGAGTAACTTTTCAAGGAAACTACTTCAAAAATTTCAATAGCCAGAATGATCATGATAAATATCCATCTATTAATTAATATCATATGATTATCTTGATTAATTATAGACCAGATATCTAATAAAAATTCTAAGCTTATAAAAAAAGATTTGACCTGAATTTTAACACAGTTAATATGTATGTCAGCAGATGTGCTATTATTTTATGATAATGTCCTTATACATATATATCAATTCTAATATACTCATGGATAAATGATGAATTCATAGTATTATTTCTGTGAGCTTTAATATAATAACAATATAATAGTTAAGTAGCTGATGTTTCAGTACAATAGCAAGTACTTTCATCAGAGCTTCTTTCTGAAATCATAAGAATGCGTGTGGTGAGATTTAAAATCATTATTTTTTTCTTTGTTATTTTCTCCTCATTCTCAAATTCTATTGGTTAAAAAGTTTTAAAAAATATTTTATCCTCAAATAGCTTTTTTTAAATATTGTTAATTTTCTTTAATTCATACTTTTCATTTATAGTCTTAGGTCTTTTTAAAATTTTTTATAGCTTCCCTTAGCAGTCTCTGGCCATATTTTTCAATTTTTTCCAGAACCTATGTGTTTTATTAAAATTGATATCATGATTAGTTAATTTAATGTGTGAATAAATGACTGGTAAATTAGATTTTTTTCTAATTATCAAAATAATGTTCTTTCTTTCTTATGTTTGTGCTATGGTTGTTTTGTCCAATGTATAAATGTAAACAAACTCCACAATGGAATTTCATATATACCATGACACTCCAAAAGAATTTTATCTTTAGGCAGTAAATATATATATATATATATATATATATATATATATATATATATATATATATATATATATATATATATATATATATATATGTAAATTATTATGATTAACACAAATGAATATGAAAACAAGGTCAATATTTCAAATTATATTATAGAATTTAAAAAAAAAAACTGAAGGTCTAAATCAGTACTATTAATGATATGGTAAGTACTACAAATTTAAAAGAGAAAGAAGTTGAACATTAATCAAGATAGGAAAATAATTGATGGATTAGAATTATTTTTAACTATATCTATGCATAAGAAGAATCATTGGAAATGACTTAAACTTGTAATAAAATAATGACGTTATACTCTTTGCTGGATTATTACTGAAGAGAAAGATTTGGGGTAAACCATCACAAATATAATTGATCTATAATTGTTCAAATTATATAATTCCTTAGATTAATTTAAAAGCCGAAATTTATATGTTTAATGTCAAAGCTATATTATATAATCATTAATCAATTAAAAACAAGATAAAAAACATTTAAAAATATTAAATGCAACTTAAACATGGAGTTATTATAGTTATTTACAAGTTATGTAATCATTATAATAAGTCTCTATCTTTAATAAATATGTATATATTTGCACTAAAAAATATAAAATTTATTTTTTTTTATTTTTTATTTTTTCTAAGTGAAATAACAATATGATTAGATGCTTAGAATGTCAAGAGCATCGAAATACCAAAGTGGACACAATTACAATTCTTTTTATTCACTAAACTGAGACTTTAAAAATAATTTTTTGACCTGAGAATTGATATAGGAATCTTTAGTTCTTTATTCTGCCTTTCTTATTACTATATTAAAATATTAAGGCCTTTAAAAAATATATAAATCAAATACATAAATAAACATTTGCCTAACAATTTAAATGTATTTGAGAATCGGGTTTTATTTACTTATTTTAAAAGAGATAATTTACTCTTGATATTCATATTAATAAGTTAATCCATTGTTTTATATCTTTTTAAATTACATGTTCTTTTTTTTTCTTTTCTTTTTTTTTTTTTTAATTACTTAAGTTTTGTGTGTGTGTGTTTTTTTAAAAATAGTGGGGAGAAATATGATTTAAGCACACGTAACGTTTTAAAATAGTAGAATATAAATTTGTAATAGTTCATTGTTTAATTAAATGTTATGTGTATATATATAATCTTTTATTTAATTATACAGATATAAATCTTTTAAAGTAAAAAAACATTGCAAAAAAATAATGAAATATCTGTAAAGTTATTAAAAAAGAAAGAAGATTATTGACTGAAAAAGTAGGCTTATACTTTATTACATATGCAAAAAATATTGAAAATACAAATGGAGTGTGATTCATTTATAATCAGAGATGAAATAACAATATTGTGAATATTGATGGCATGTCAAACAGACTGGCAACATAAGTTATTCAACTTAAAAAAAGATACCAAATGAAGAAAATACAGGTTTATGTTCTAAAAAGTTCTCATTACTATAATTAAGAAATAAAAAACTTGTACAAAGATGTGAAGACAAATAATATTTTAAAAGCGTCATAAAGATTTAAATATTAGAATTAGAAATCCATTGGAATATTAAAAGCGCTGTGGATAAATGTGATTACAAACCAAAGGTAAGAGAGATCATTGATTTGTAAAATTTTCAAAAAAAACCAAACAAATGATAGATTATGAATTTCTTTTTTGAGTAAAGTGCAAAGTAGGAATGGACATTTCTTGAGTTGGATCATAACATGATTAATAAAAAAAAAGTATTTTAAGTTTAAAATGTAATTAATAGATTCAGCATTCATTGATTAGTGAGAAGTAAGATATATATATATATATATTGTAACCGACGGTATTGTCGATTGCATTAGTATATATATATATATATATATATATATATATATACTAATGCAAAGTTAGATAGATAAAAGATAACAAAAAATGTATGCATGAATAGTTGATGTCACTAACCTTTAAAAATATTGTACTAAATTTAAGCTAGAACTTGAAAATCATTTAAAAATATTAAAAAAAAAATTAAATGACTTATTTATCATTCTTGTGATGGTCTCAAGATATTTGAGCAGTGGAATTGATAGATTGAATCATATTTCAAGTCCACTTTTCTATTCTGCACCAAACTATATAGGACTAGAAGATAACCAATACTACAGATAAATGTAAAAAAATAATAATTCACCAGTAAACTATCAAGTAAGCACAATGATAAAAAATAGTTTTAATAACAAATTAGATGTCAAAATAGTCAATACCACTATTGCACAAACTACTTTCTAATATCATAAGTCTTTTTCTGATTCATTTAAAAATTTCATATATAATATAAATACCAAATTAAAATTCACAATGAATCCAACAAGAAGTAATGTTTCTTTAGTGGAAGATTTATGCTTCCAAAAACACCTGTAAGCAATTATCTAATTAATTCATTTCTTCAGAAGTTAAGTTTTATTGCAAGCAGCAATAATAGTTTTAAATCTTGACAGCTTTTTTAGCTACAAGCCCTGACTCCAATTTAAGTCTTGAAGAGTTGATTTCTTCAAAATTTAATCTTAAAAAAAGTGTCATCTAATAGCACACCAATTAGAAAATATAATAAAAGTGTATTATCAATACAAGTTCTCATGATGTAATACATGTGTTTTATAATAAAATGCTAGCAAACAGTTCATTAATTCCAGCTAAATTTTGTTTTCACTTAGAAAGAAAACAAGCAGATTACAATTTCAAAAAGAGAAGGAGCATATTTCCATAAGAGTTATTGCATTGCACATTAAAGTGAAGATTACACGATTAGAGAAATTCTCATTAAGCCTTATATTAAAGACATTGAATGATGCATGATAAACATGTTGCATATGAAATCTTTCTGCTGATATAGAGAAAGTGATGATTTCTTGACTTAGACTTTGCAGTGAATATGTATTGTAAATGGATGAGACTGCAGATATCATATCATTTTCAGTATTACTAGTTTTGTATTTGATAATAGTATTGATGATTTGTTTATGTGCAAATATCTACAAGAAATAGTTATAAGAAAAGATTGTCAACTGTATCAATAATTACATTAACAAACAGGAAATTATTTGAAAGCAGTATATTGACATTTGTATAGATAATGTTCAAGATATAGTATAAAAGATGAAGGGAGTTAAAACATGTATTCTGCAAGTAGCTACAAAAGCCAAAGTATTAGTGTTTTGTTTAGGCAAGTCTTAGTAGCAAAAACAAATTGATATATTAAAAAACTAATTTTCATTAAAATGTAGAATTATCAACCACATAAAATCTTAGATTATTTAAAATTTTGTGCAATGAAACATGTAGTGAACATACTGCACTTTTACAATATATTAAAATGAGATGGTTATCCTAAGATAATTTAAGACAGAATTATATTAAATTTTTAACATGTCTTTCATGGTTGTTGAGTCTTGCATATTTGAAAGATATTTTTTTAAATGCAATAAAATTAACTTATCATTACAAGGACAGAATTTTTAATGCAAGAGATAATATTGTGCTTTTTGATAAGAAGTTAAAATTCTAGATTGATTTGAACAGAATAATTTTGATTGTCTTTTTACCTTGCATGAATTTTTAACTGAAGTAAATTCTAAAATAGATGGTGAAGTTTGCACTAAAATTTTATAATATTTGCAATATGTGCAACCAATCCCTTTGAATAATTTCTTAACATTTAGTGAGGACAATTCCTATGTTTGAAATCCATTTAAAATGACAGCTAAGCTGGCACAAGTGATTATAAAAAATCTAATTGATTTAATTAGTGACTTTGATTTAAAACAAATGTGCACAGAACTTCCATTAAATGATTTTTGAACAAATTTAACAAAAGATAACTCCAATGTGTCAAAATTTGGTATTTGTGTTTTGCTTCCTTTCATAATTACATATTTATATGAGGCATGGTTTTAATATTATGCTGCAATGAAATAAGATGCCAATTTTATACCAGTCATTAGAATTCAGATGTCTAATATTGTGACTAAAATATAAAAAGAATTTGTTATTCAAAGATTCAAAAACATCTAGTCATTAAATATATACACTAGTTTATTTTACTATTTTTATGTATTTTGTTCTGCATAATTAAAATTTGAGAATACTTATATATTTACTTGCTTCATTTATTTACTAATAATCTTTACTTACAATATAAAGTTATCAAAGAATTCCATTAAAATTTCAGGATTTGTTAAACATAAAAAGTTGGAGAAAGATAATTATATAAGAATGCAGCATTACAATATAATACTGATCGATAACAAATGTAATATAATTTTATAAATTTATTAAAAAATAAACAGAATCATTGATTGTTAAACTACAATTTAAATTGATTTTGAAATTATAATAGTTAAAATTGATTTGCATAAGTTCTGTAGAAAAAATGAAATACTAAAAAGAATTTATGTAATAAAGATCGTAAAATCACCACACATATCAATAATAAATAATATGATGAAAAACCTGTATTTTATTGGGATTAATATCTTTTCAATAAATAGATAAAAGAAAATGAGAACACCATAGAAGAATTAAATATGTATTTATTATATTCATAAGTAGAGCATCATTCTATTATATATATATAATAATAATCCATATGTCTTTTTCCCAAGCTTTAATGAAAACAATCTCCAGGGTCATATAAATTATATTGGGGAAAAAAATTTAATTTGCTTTTATTGAATCTTCTGACGAGGGAAGATAGCATTTAGCATATTTAATGATTTATCAAAGGTTTGTGATGATGATATTCTTCTTGCAGTTATGAATAAGACTATTTTCATTATATATATGAATTGTTAAATACTTAGGTTATTTTTTTGGAATAGAGGTATCACAGAAATCATAAATTATTTCCTATTAATAATTTTGATATCATTCAGCAAAATGTTTGCATCTAAAACTTTTTAGTGGAATTTAAAATAATACGAGAGTGCCTTTCTTATTATTGATTTAATATATAACTTTTTAAATAACATTTCTTTTCATCCTTGCTTGTAAATATAATATTATTTAATTCTAAACGGTCCAAGCCAATTCAATAACAGGGTTTGTTATTCTTTTTTTTTTTCTGTAGACAAAAATAATAGTACTTTAAAAGCATTACTCGTAAATGTCTTTTTATAGAGAAAAATATCTTCAAGATCTGAGAGCTAATTAGAGATTATGATGAAGTCTTAATTAAGATGTTAGAACAAGTTATGTTAAGAGAATGACAGATCGCTATGAGTGATGGATAGTGTTTATTGTCCAATCATAGTTGCTCTACCACAGGATAAGAAATTATCATTACTATGGCCAAAAGCAATTTATTAAACAATTCGTCAGGATTTCAACAAACATCTATCTTCATAAAAAGTTTACATATGTGCAAAAATAATAATAAAAAAAGTATATTTTTTGTTTATAAATAACTTGCTATTTAGTGTAAAGTCTTAATAAAATGTCAAAATGTGTATAACATCTTGAGAATTCGTAAATTTAATAAGGGAAAATGTTAACTTTTTTTTATTGGAATTACATTTCTCCAAAGACCAACTTTTTTACACACACACACACCAAGATTGAGAGAAAAAAAAACTACATGTTATATTTAAAAAAGAAAAAGTGGCTTAGCAATGAGATAAGTTAATACAATTATCAAATGAAGTAAAATGAAATAAAATATTGTAAAAATATTAATCCTTTTCTCACCTTCACAAATGTTTATTTTAAAGACGATTACATTTAGATATTTTTACATTTTTTAAACTAATAATATATATTTATGGAATTCCATTAATAACAGAAATGCTCAGTTTGTATTGCTGAGTATAAGCTTATGGCGATAAGCTTTTTAATTTACCAAATTATAAAGTCAATAATAATCATTTTTAAAGTTTTTTTTGTATGGCGACAAAGTTGCATAATGGTGATCACTGTGTATATATAATAAAATAATTAGTTAATCAAAATGTCATGTAATGTTTGAACATTGGAAAAGTTAAATTGAGTTTTGATCCCTAAACCTCTATCTCTCATATACATTATCCCACTAATACACTTTACCACCCAAGGCACTTCAGATATGGAAAATCTTTATTATATTTACCTTCACAATTTATATTAACAAAAATATATATCTTTGAGTAGAAGTTTAATCTTGGAAAAATAGATTGCATGAAACCAGCTTTGGAGAATATGGCAGCGTTTTAGGCATACAGATGTATTTTGAGTTAAAAATCAATTATTAGACAAATCACTTTTGTAGCCTGACCAATTGAATAAAGATGTATAACTTGAAATCATGATAACTTAGAGCAAGTGAATCTTGTTTAATATAATTTGATAGTCTATTCATTATAAATTACAGAAAAATATTTTATTTATATTACAAATAATATTTTCAAACAATTACAAATTAAATAAATATAACTATAATAAGAGTGTAGTTTTTGTTCCATATAATTAGCTTTGATCACTCTATTATGATTCATTTTATTTATCAAATTATTCAATTCTAATTAAGTAAAAAACCAATTATTATAAAAATAATCATTATGACAAGAATCAAACCAAACTTATTCTAAAAGTCAATAGAAAACCTTGGTTATTTAAAATGAATACAAAATAATATGCTTATTACAATTGTTATCTATGATTTATAAATATATTTTTGAATATTTATTAACATTTGAAAATATCTTAATAATAATTAGATGTTTAAAACAATACCAAGCACCAATGGTATTTCCCTTATTTTGTATAGTATAAAATTTTCACACACACACACACACACACACATATATATATATATATATATTGTGCCCTTTTCTATAGGTCGGTAATAATTCATAACAGTTAATTACTAAAAAATTTTAAATTTAAAATATGTTCTTTTAATACATTAATTGTATTAAGTCAATTATATCTTTAAAGTACAATTTGAGGCTAAAGCAAGTACGTAGTATATAAAATTATAGCGAATTATTTAAAAAATGGTTATGTAAAGCTTAAAATATTGTTTCATATGGTTGTAAAAGCTGGCCATATTAAATAACACAGCTGTAAATAATTAAAAGTATATTTAATAAATTCGATTTTAATAGTTTAAAATGTATAATTTAATAAATACAGTATTTAAATTTATAAAGTCATATTTAATAAGCAAAAATTAATATCGTACATTTTAAAAATAAACTTTATGATGGTGAGAATTGTATTTAATTCTATATTTTCTAAATTATTCTTCCAAATTTTTATAGTTATTTTATATAATATCATAAGTGTATCAATTTTATTAGTCTAGGCAGAGAAATAGATTGAAAATCGTCTGTCAAAGTTATTAATCATGTGACTTTTAATGTATACTATCACACACACGCTTGTTTGAAATAATAAAGTTTAAAATATTTTAAAAGTTATATTATGGAATTGGATGGAATTATTGCCTATCATAAAAGTAAATAGTATTAAACATTAAGTTAACTATCGTATGTAATGTTTTAAGTAATGTAATAAAGACGAATACAGATATAATAAAAATTAAATATTTTATTTAAATAAAAATAGATAAATTGAATATTAAGAAATGGAATAAGTTATTAAATGTTATTTTAAAAGTTATTTTAAATGTTTAAATAGTTTTAATAAAATAATAATTTATTTAAAAGTGGTATTTTAAATAATATTTTAAGTTCATTACGTCACGATTTCTAATTTTGAAATTTAATTCTACTATAAACTAAAAATATATAAATTTGTTCTCAAGCTAAAGTAAGAATTAACCAATAGGAATAGGTATTCTTACAGACTATAAATATCATAGTAACTAAGTTATCAGGAGAGATTAATAATGTATTGAAACCGGAGAAAGTCAATTTTTTTTTGGTACTTTCTTATCGTTTATTTTGCAAAAACTAATTGATAATTTTAAAGTGTTTTTGCAAAAGAAAGTTTTAGAAAAAAATTATATATTTAGAAACTTTGTGGAGATGATTTTCTAATTTTTTTAAGTACTTACCAGTCGTATTTAATCTAAAAGTTTAACCTAAACTAGGCAATAACAAAATGGATATACTACGAAATAAAATGGATATAAATTGCAATACTGAAAAAATATTTGAAATATTTATTGATACAGCTTTATTTATGCATAACTGGAGAACTTTTTTGGTACATAAAAAAAAAAACCACAGCACGGACATCATACGGAGTCTAATGAAAAAATTGGAGATGCATTATTATTTATAAGCGTATCAAGATTTATTTTAAATGGTAATAAGATAGTTATATATTGCATGAATTATTTTATATAGTATGATATTCAAAGGAATGAAATGTTATATCCTTTCTGAAGGTAACATTTTTTAAAATATTTTTCAAGAATTAAATAAAGAACCCAGGAGAATATGTTATAGAAGCATTTTTGATATTAAAATATCCATTCTTAGAATTATTTAAAATGTATTTGGAAAAGATTTGTTCAAAAGTACTTGAAGTTTTTATTTTAAAAAAGATTTATAAAAAATACCAAACGAAAGTTTAAATGTATTAAGAAGGAAACATAGATAAAAAGTGAACACATAGATGAATAAAAAGATGGATCCATGGAAATACAAATAGTACTTAAAAATTCATCGAATATTTTTAAAGTTAAATTAGATGGATTGATGCATCGGATACGCAGAGAATATTGGTAGAGAAGATTAAGAAGCTTCACAGGATTAATTAATATTATCGTCCTAAAAATTAAAACCAAGGATTATTTTCTAAATTTTACTAAATGGATTAATAATTATTTTATTTTAAATTTTAACATGCTTGGAGAAGAACATTTTTGAAAAACTCTAGAGAAAATAATAAGCATTTTGGACTTATCATGAATTATCATCAAGAAAATATGTAACTATAGTTTTGATTCCTTTTATTTTGTTAACCTAGTTTAAATCTAAAATTTTATATAAGATTAGGAAAAACATAAAAACATTAATTTATTAATATTAAAATTTTATAATATAACAATCTAATAATTTAGCTAAAAATATTTTAATATAAAGTGTATGGGTGTGAATTTTTTATATCTGCAATGCTCAAGTGGATAAAGAAAAGCCTACTGAACACGATGACTAGATAAAGGTTATTGGTAATAATAATAACTATTAATAATTTTATAATGTATATTTTTTTGTGTTTTCTTTAGATCATCTATGGATAGTAAGAATGAAGTATAAAAGTTTTTTTTACTTATATGTACCGCATTTCATACAACATTTTAAAAAAACATTATGAGATAGGATTGATTTGAAAATATGCATACGAGATTATTATTATTATTATTTTTTTATTAGTGATATAATCCAACATAACAAATAATTATGTGATTCTTTTAAAAATTTCATGTTATGGGATATTCAAATATTGTCTAAGTAGATCGTATATGATTAAACATACAGAGCAATGAAGTAAGCAACTTTTCTTATGGGATAGTAAGATTGTTTAACTATTAATGAATTTTATTTATTGTTTTGTAAATGCAGATAGTTATTTATCGATGTAAGATGTAAAAAAATCTTGAGAAATAATGTTGAGATAGTGGCTTGGAAGTACTTAGTGAACAGGAAACGGAGATGATGTTTTAAGAAATAGGATGTTATAAGGAATGGAAATAATATTTAGTCTTTATGTGAATATCAGCATAGTTAACAAAGTCCTATGACTGATACACATTTTATTGGACAGTGTTTATATTTCTTTAAATATTTGATGTTCTAATAAAGCTGAAGAAATAGCTTTAACATCGTCCCCTGTACTAGAGGATATTAGGCAGGTAAATGTCATACCTCTTCGCACTGTACCATGATTTTGAGATATGTTAAGAGTAATACTCTAGCTTTCTTCCTTAATCCTATGCATCTGTTTTCGCTATCTTTATTTCATGTAACTGCATCGTTTAGTAAGATATTTTAAAAGAAATGATAAATAATTTAAAACTAAGGTTATGCTATCGTTTTTGGATAAGATTAGTTTATTTGCTTATAAGGAGCAGAATATTATAACTTAAAATTGAAGATCCAAAGTATCCTAAGGAAAGAAAAGAATCATAGAATATATTTTGAATTTCATTTCGGAAATGAAATATACATTTTTTTTAAATAGGGTATCTAAACAAAGATATTTTCTTTAAAGTAATAATAATTTTAAAAGCTTTAGTATTATTTTTTTATGAGAAAAAATAAGTATTGCATATTTTAAAATACAATAGTACAAAGTAAATTATGTAAACAATATGCATAGTATATTTTTTGTTTATTGATTAACAGACATGTATTGATGATTACACTTATATCATACTAAAGTAGGGCTTAAAGAAGAATATATTATGATTAGTAAACATTGTGTGATAAATACTAAAATCTATTACTTAATTTTGGATAATATTTTGTATAACATCTTTGACTTTGCAAGATGAACTTTTTTTTAATATTTTGAGAGGTCCATACTCATTATAAAATTTTGTTTTCTATAGAATGTTTTCTAAGTATGAATTTTTAAAATAAGATAGTTTAATAATATTAAGGATAAAATGCTGTTGCTAATAAAGTAGATAAATATATTTGTAATAAGTTAACCATAATGAGAAACCAAATAGTAACATTTTGTTTTTTTAAATTTTGTCCTAAATCTAAATAAAGATATAATTGAAATATAAATTTTTTTTTTTTATAACCCAGTAGATCAAACTGTAAAAGAAAAAAGTTAAGGATATCCACTGTAAATAGTGTAAATAAATTATTTATTTTATTTGTTGTGAGTAATAAACTTTGTTAAATTTTGTTATTTCAAAAATTTTGTGTCCGAGTTATTTATTTCTCCACATAGCTGCATGAAAACATGATATATGCATAATAATCGAAACAAATAGATAATTTTCCACAAAAGATAAATAGAGAATTATTTTAAGAATTTTAAATATTTTATTGGTATTCATTATAATTAAATAATCATAACCTTACATTATTTTATTGGTCATAAATCAGTTATCACAATATTATATTAAATTATATGCTATCAGTTGCCACACATATTTTGTTTGTCAGATTATTAAAATGCTACCACATATTTATTTATTATATTCATGAAGATAAAAGATTATATAAAATTATTTTATTATTTTATTATGGTAATAAAAAATATAACGAAAAGAAAAGATATCCAGTAGTAATTAAACAATGAAGAATATTATTATTATTATTTATTATTATTAGTTTAAGTGTAGTAGATTATGACATAAAATCCCTTCTCATATTTTACTACCATATTTTTAAATTACCTTAGAATAAACTTTATGAACCTAAGATTATTTTATTGAGCTAGATTATTACAAATAGAAGATTAAGATTTAATTATTAGTTTAATCTTAGTGAGTAGAAGTTATTAAAGTCATAAGAATACTATGAGTTTGTTATTTGAAATAGTAATAAGGGGGGATAGTGTTCTTATGCCATTGAGGTAGTATCCTGTGGGATATTGGCTCAATGTAATCTATCTTGTCACCTGTATTTTCACTTCAAGTCTCATGAAAATATTAAATATTTATTTAATTTATTTTATAACTGAACCTTATTCGTATTTTAAAATTTGAGCTAGTGAAATATTTTAATTTTAATGCTGAATATTTTAGTTATTAATCATTAACTGAGATAGAACCCATTTTATTTTATATCATATATTATCTGGAAGTGAAGATGCATGAGAGCAAGGTTAGAATATATATATATATATAATATTATAATTCGATGACTGTATTTCTTCAAATCAATATATGTAATCTTATAATTGAATATTTATAAATACAGTAATTAGATATATGTAAAGTATAACTATAAAAATTTTATCCACTTAGGAGCCCTTTCGACTATCCTCGTAGTCTGTCAACTAATACTTTTGAAAGATTAACCTTCCCACAACTCCATGATCTTAATTTGCTGTCTGTCTGTTAATTACGACTTGTTTGTATTTGTATATTAGCATAGCTTCATTTATTTTCTTTTGTTGTTATTTTTTCAATTTGCAATATTTTTACATTACACACACACACACACACACACACACACATATATATATATATATATATATATATATATATAATTAATACAACAAGTTATAAATTTTGTAACTTGTTTTTAAGCTTGCATTTAAATGATCACTATATGGAGCTTACCAATAGCTCCAAATAAGCTTGGTTTTTATAAGTGCCAAAAGAAAAAAAAATCAAAAGTTATATCATTGACCCTACCTCCAGACCAATTGGTTTTGAGCTTATGACTCACCTCAGTGGAGGGCTAGGTCTCTAGAAACTAGATCTAAAATCATCATCATCATCAACCATTATCAATCCACTGCAGGATGAAGGTCTCTCCAAGTTTATTCCATCTTCTCCGATCTTTAGCTTCTCTTCTCCACAACACCCCTGCACATTTTCTTATTTCATCCATCCATCTCACATGTGGTCTCTTTCTGGGTCTTTTACAATCTCTTGGAATCCAGTTTAAAATTTCAATTGTCCATCTATTATCATCTCTTCTAGCAATATGTCCAGCCCAACTCCATTTCAATCTTTTAATTTTTTCAATAAGGTCAGTAACACCTGTTTGTTGTCTTACCCATACATTGCATTTTCGATCTCTTCTTGTTACTCCCAACATACATCTCTCCATACTCCTTTGAGTGGTCTGAAGTCTCTGTATTGCTCTTCTATTAAGTGTCCAAGTCTCAGATCCATAAGTAAGAACTGGTAAAACACATTTGTTAAAAACCATCCTTTTCAAACACATAGGCATATTTCCTTTTAGTATCAAGTTATTTCTACCAAAAGCACTCCAACCAAGTTTAATTCTATGATTAATTTCCTCCATTATGTTTCCATCTTTATTAAAAATCTGATCAAGGTATTTGTAACTGTTAACTTCTTCTAATTCTTCATAATCAATCTTTATTTTCATATTTTGAGCAAATCGATTAAACATTACTTTCATCTTTTTAACATTTATCTTTAGTCCTACTTTTCTACTTTCATCTGCTAACTCCTGCAACATTTCCTAGAGCTCTGAAGCATTATTTGCAAAAACAACTACATCATCTGCGAAATCTAAATGACTTAAATACTCTCCATTTACTTTCACTCCTTTAGTTTCCCATTTTAATCCACAAAATACTTCTTGCAGCACTGCTGTAAAGAGTTTTGGAGATATGGAGTCACCTTGTCTTACACCTTTCTCAATGTTGATTTTTCCAGTATCATTATATAATCTAATTGTTGCTGTTGCATTTTTATAAATATTCTTTAAAATATGACAATATCCTGGATCTATACCTTGATGATCCAATGCTTTAATCACTGAAGAAATGTGTATAGAATCGAATGCCTTTTCATAATCTACAAATCCAAAACATAATGACAATTCATATTCATTTGTCCTTTCTATAACTTTTCTCAATACCTGGATATGATCTATTGTACTAAAACCACTTTTAAATCCATCTTGTTCTCTTGGTTGGTGGAAATCCAAAGTTCTCTGTAGACGAGTTGTAATTATCTTGGTAAAAATTTTATATAAAACTGATAAAAGGCTGATAGGTCTGTAATTTCTAATATCTTCTTTATCATCTTTTTTAAATATTAATATTATTACTGCATTCTTCCAATCATCCGGTACATCTTTATCATTTAGACATTTGGTATACAACTTTGCTAAAATTGTTTCTATTTCTTCACCTGCTTTTTTTAATATATCAATTATAATTCCATCATTTCCTGGAGCTTTTCCTTTCTTCATACACTTGATTGCATGTCTCCCTTCTTCATTTAAAATTCTGGGCAATTCGGAAGATGTAATAGATATAGGAGGTACTTGTTCTTTATTACTATATAATTCTTGATAAAAATCTTCTACCAATTTCATGATGTCATTTCTCTTTTTAGTAATAATTCCATCTTTTTTTCTTATTGCAGATATAAATTTCCTACCAATACCAAAATGTTGTTTAATATTTTTGAGACTTTTATTTTCTTCTACAGCTTTCTTTGCTATTTCACAGTTATACTTTCTTATATCATTTTCAACTCTTTTCTGTACCATTTTACAAAATTCGAGATATTCAATTCTTTTTAATACATCATTTTTGTATATCTTCATATTCCTTCTTTTCTTCATAAATTCTCTAGTCTCAGTAGAAATTTTATTAGTCAATTGCTGCTTTTTTCTACCAGCTATGTTTGTTGCAGTTTTTAAAAGTGTATCAGTTATTTTCATATTAATTTCATTCAAATCTGAATCATGTTCAAAATCTCCTAACACTTGAAACCTATTTGTAAGTTCTAATTTAAATTCATTAGAATGTTTCTGAAGATTAGGAATATCAACTGTAAATATTGTTTTTCTTAATAATTTTTGTCTCTCTAGTTTTACATTAACACGTAACTTACACCTTACTAATCAATGATCACTTCCTGTGTTAAATTTATTAAGAACATTACAATCTTGAAATATGTATTTTCTGTTAGTCAAAATATAATCCAATTCTGCTGTACCTTCATTTGGATGCTTCCATGTCCATTTCCTTTTAACATTTTTCTCAAAAAATGAATTCATAATATAAAGTTTTTCTTTTTCTGCAAACTCCACAAGTCTATCTCCTCTCTCATTTCTATTACCATAACCAAAATTACCTACAGCAATTTCATCTTTCATTTGTCTACCAATTCTAGCATTAACGTCTCCCATAACAATTTTAAAATGTTGTTTACTCTGATCAAAAGCCTTTTGTACATCCATATAAAAATCTTCTACTACTTCATCACTATGAGAACTTGTTGGGGCATAAACCTGAATTATCTGCATTTGGTATCTGCTATTAAGTTGTATAACTAATCTTGCCACTCTGTCCGATATACCATCAATCTCCACAATATTGTTCTTCCACTTTTTATTTATAATGAATCCTACTCCACTTGTATTTCCAATATGTTTGCCTTTATAATAGAGTATATGTCCACTTTTTAAATCAATTGTTTCTTTTCCTTTTCTTCTAACTTCACATAGTCCAATAATGTCCCATTTAATATAAGACAGTTCTTCTTCTAATTCTTGCAATCTTCCTTTACTTGAAAGCGATCTGTAGTTGTAAGTACCTAAATAAAAAGTCGTCATCAAATGGCAGCCTGGGTCCGCAATCAGGGGATTCTTAGCACCCTCTGCCTTCGGCCACCAACCGCTGCCTTGGTTGATGACTTTACAGCCCCCTGGGAATAAGGACCATGCTTTATTTTTGTCTGTCATAATTGTATATATGTATTGGAAAAATATTTATCATTTACACAAACATTCATTCTGCCTTATCAGGCACTGAGAAGAAAGACCATGGTGTTTCTTGATCTTAAACTCAGAGGTAAAAAGCCAATAAACTCACCACGCTGGCTAATGCATGTTGGTGAGCAGCCCATCCATGTTCGTATACTATATGAATAATCACATAGTAATAACAGCTGCAACGACAAGAACGTATGGAGTGGACATTAGGAATTTGCCCTGCTCGGTTCCTTTAAGATCTCCAAGAGGAATCAAAGGGTCTTCTTTCAGTTAATAGCAAACTTTATCAATTTAAAAGTCTAAACTTTTTTGACATGTAAATGTCTTCAGATCCAGCTTTGCAAACCAGATAACTATATGGGTCTAAATTCAGCTCAGTTTCACCATATGGTAATAGCCTCTGCAATATAACATCGCAAAAACCATCAAAGGTACAGTTATAATAATTAATAAAACAAGTTATATATATATATATATATATATATATATATATATATATATATATATATATATATATAATATAAATGAGAGTAATGGAATAACATCATTTTATACTCATATTAAAGTCCAACCTATCATGTAAAGAAAATTAAATGAATGTGTGATGAATATAAGTTATGATTAGGTATTCCATATCAATCAGTAACTTACTGCAACTGCATAAGTGAATAAAGGTTTAGCAGGTTTTTTTATAAATAAAGTAATCTATAGATCATATTAAAATATTATTCAAAATTTAATGATAGATTTATAATTGATATTTATTTTAAATAACTTGCTGTGTACTCAGTTTATGTTGTATTTTAAAAAATGTAAAATACTAAAATCAATACTGATAAAATTCTATTATAAAGTTTATTAACAGTTTTGGCACCAGTAAATATCTATGAGTATATTAAACTAGTTTCAACTAATTGTTAAACATCAGTATAATAATAGTAAGGTTTACTTTGCTAACTACTTTATCCATCTTCCTTTTAAATATAAATTATTATTATTATTATTATTGTAGTTAAATTATTAAAATAAATAAAATTCAAAATTCCAATTTAATAAAAAATCATGATAATATATTTATAATAAATAGTAATAAGCAAATAAAATTAAAAACGTTTATGGAAATAACATTTAAAATGTTGTAGTATCTTGTATTTTTATACCAATAAGTGTTGCTGGACAAAATATTTATTTCAAAATCAAAGGATATATATTTGAATTAAATTTTGTTAACTAAAGTTAAAATTATGGAATAAACCTTACTTGTTATGGTTTATCCACTATAAGGATATTAAGAAACCCTAAACAAGTCATCAGGTAAAATCTGTTTGACAATTATTTATAAATTTTACATAATTATTGAAATTTTCTTTGACTCAAGTATACATTTAAACATTGTTCTGACAAAAATATATATTAAATTAACCTTTCAAATACAAATATAATAATGAATCATAAATGAAATTAATTGATCTAAAAAATGTTTGTTATTCATAGATCCTATAGCACTTTATATTTCTGTTATAAAATTCAAATAGAATCCAATAAAATTTCCAATAGTTATGAAGCAGCCAGCCGTCACACAACAATAAAAAATTAATCTTTGAAATTTATTCCATTGAATTGTCAAATATTAATTTTCAACAGAGCATAAGATCACCCTAATCATTTTAAGTTATTGTTACTGTATTATATATTATCCTATGCATTCTTGTAGTTTAAATTGTATTAATATATATATATATATATATATATATATATATATATATATATATATATATATATATATATATATATATATATATATAAATAACTACAACCATTAAATGTCTGTATTTTTAAATTATATAATAATAATTCAAACAAATATATTTAACACAGTATTCAAAATTAAATAATATATTCTTTACCAGAAGTACTTTCAATTGTTTCACTGACAATCTTTATCAACTGTTAATAAAAACGTACAAAAAATAAAAACTTTCATTACCCATCATTCAATCTATTCAAATTTCCCACAATTCTGTTGTCTTTATTTTTTGTACGTTTGTATTAACAGTTGATAAAGATTGTTAGTGAAACAATTGAAAGTACTTCTGGTAAAGAATATATTATTTAATTTTGAATACTGTGTTAAATATATTTGTTTGAATTATTAATATATATATATATATATATATATATATATATATATATATATATATATTGTAAGTATTATATTGGCAATGCCAAAGTTACTTAATGATGCTTTCAAAACCAATATGTGAGCACTCATTTATGCATATATATGTATGTGTATATACATATAGGATTGAAATAAAAAATGGAGAAATGAAATATGCACACATTGATATATTTATTTAGCTAATTTTCTCTTTGTTTCAAAACAAAGTCTTTAAATTCATTATGGAGATGTATAAAAACAGCAAAACCTATTATATGTTGTATCATTTATTTATATACGGCACAAATATATTATTGGCATAGAGTAATATTGAAAAGCTAAAAAAAAGTAAAAATAAAGATCATTCAAAAGATGCAATTTAGTTGTTTTTTTTCAGTTAGTAAAATTTATTTTTTGATTTGTGTTGATATTATCTATTTAATTTAGTTAAAGTTAAAATTGAAAGAAATGTAAGTGCATATAGATTGTTTATCCAGACAAATAAAAGAAAGATATTATGCTAATTAAAAATGGCCAAAATATTTTATAAAAAAAACAACAACTTTGAAACTAAAAAATAATAATAATTGTACAAGATTACAAAACTTGCCTTATAATAAAACAAAAGATAAGAACATACATAGAAATCTGAAAATTGGTCAAGACTATAAAAAGAAAATAGCTTCAAGCAAGGTCTTGCTTATTTTTTTTTGACTGGTCCTGGATTGTGAAGAATCCAGGACCACTCTATACTGAACTAATTCATCATGTAGAGTGGTAATCAGAGTGTTTGCTGACATCTTCCACCATGATGAAGTCACTTAACAAAAGCCTTTCATTCCAGCCTTAAGACAGATCTGGAATGTAAAAGATGTTGACAGGGATTAAATTCAAAGACCACAAGTTCTTCAATCCAATACATACATGTATGCTACAATCTACATAATTTCATAAAACTTACTGGTAAGATTATTCATATTTCAATTATGACTAATTAAATGTTTGCAAATTAACTTTAAATATGAGACTTCTAATACCAATAGAGACATTCACCTAGAAGAAGCATAAGTGTAATATGAACTGTTTTAAATACTTGATCAACATTATTATCTGCATGAGTGTGTATGTCCTTTCCAATTTTATTAATAATTTAGTGTTTAAATATTTTAAGTGATTTTAATAAAATATTTAGTATTAATAGAACACTTTCATTGGTATGTTCTTAGTTTTAGTTGTTAATTTTATTATTAAGTTTTAACTGTATAAATTACCTTTACCAATACACTTGTTTAATAAAATTCAAAAGAAAAATTCATATAAAAGCTTTAAATGACTACAAAACACAATCCCTGATATTTTTAGTTATTTGCTTTGAAATTATGAAATGCAATAAAGTTAGAAATATACACGGTCTGGTGCCCTCTTAAACAAATTAAAACTAACTTCATTGGCAATTCCAATCATAATAATAAATAAAATATTAGGTTAGTTAATCAAGAAATATAATTACATTTTTGAAATATTCAAACTTATAAATGAATGGAATATTCTTTTTCTATATTTTGATTAACTTTCACTTTGTAGTGTGTAGAAATAAAGGCCTAAATACAACAGTAAGCATCACAATGTAAATGAGGTCAAATATTGAAATGAGATTTTTTCTCTCTCTCACTCTTACTTGACATAGAGGAGGAAGTAAAAACAAATTATCTATTAAGTTGAAACTATACAAGATGTGTAAATTTATAAATACTTTAATTTACTAGAAGTGATGAAAATACTCTGAATAATTAAACTTTTATATAAGATAGCTTGCTTCAATAAAGCAAACACCCATCAGTTCTTACCCCTAGTACAATGATCCTTATATTTCCTATCAAGTAGTAAAATCTGCTAGAGATAAATGAACTTTATAAATGAACAATCAAACAGACCTTTTTCAAAAGAAATAAAGTATCAATATTATGTGTAATTGCATTTAATATTTTGTTTAAAGATACACAAAGAAAAAAAAAGACTTTTAAACAAAAGATAAGAAAATCTAAAGCAAAAACTTTGATGTTTTTATCTTGTTATCTTTTGAATATTCAAATAAATAAAAGAAGAAATATTGAACCTTCAAAAAAACAAAAAACAACCTAAAGAATAAAAACTAAATTTGAAACTGTCAAAAATGACATCTTTTATTCTTGAAAAAAAAAAAAAAATAGAAGCATAAAATATGTAAAATTTAAATGGTTCACAGAATGAATTATATAGTTATTCATAAAGAATAATATAAATTAAGTTATTTCCAGGAAAACAGTATAGAGATTAATAATATATATATATATTGCATTTATCTATTTGAGAAGTTATTATATAAAGTCATAGAAAATGAAAGACAAACTTTTATTACAATTTTTGTCTTGAAATGTATTGAAAAAAGAAATCTCTAAAGAAGATACTCTGAATTTATTTCCTTATTTTTTTCCATAAATAAATTATTTCATTATTAGTAAGGTGTTTATTGTTATTTTATACCTATATTGAAGAATGTATAGAGTAAAATACTTTGATATTATCACATAATACACAAATTACCCACACTTAGTTAGTTTATTGCTATAATACTTTTATTTTATATCACACATGGTAAAGAATATATATAATTAATGCCATATTCATGATTTGTAGAAAGAAATCTTCTAAATCTTTGAGAACATGTTCCCTAAGACATTCAAATGTATGATATTAGAGGTAAATAAGTATTTATACATAGAGTGAGTCTTGATTGATCAACTACTGGTCTCATTTCATTTGCTTGTATATTCTGCTTCTTCTGCTTCTATTGTTAATAGTTATAATTACTATATATAAATATATGTGAAGTATCATTATAAATGGGTTTTTAATTTCCATAGATGGTTTATCCAGTAATTTCTATTATTATAATTTTTCCTTGAAAGTAATTATCACTTTATCCATTAGAGCATTAAATAATCTGCAGGTGCTTTATTGTATAAACACAATATAGGTTTAATGTAAAGGCCACATCAACATTTTATAATTTAAAAACAATCCCACTAGATGATATTAAAGAGATAATAATGCATTATAGAAAGTCAGTGTTTTAAACAACTTCATAAAATAATCATTTCACTTTATTAAATTACTATTATTCAAATTCTTGACAAATCAGTAATTTATTCTTTATAGATTTTATATATATATATATATTACAATGGCATATATATGTATGAATGAATATTTTAAGTAAACATTGTAACTTCCTTTAACAAAAACTTTTCCAAATCCTATGGCAATGAATTTTATTCTTTTTTTTTGTATGGCAAAAACCTTAAAATGTACATTTTTTTTATGGAATAGATGGTGAAACTTTCTTGTTAGTTATTCAACTATGCTGTTTTACTCCAAAAAATCTTTAATATATATAAAGCAGAGCAAAAATAATAAGGAAATTTCAAAATAATCCAAGAGCTTTTTATATCATTTGTTTGAGTGATGCAATATCTAGGTCACCATTATTAATGATATACTTGAGTTCATTTGTTTTTTTAAATTCACTGTGTGATCATGATATTATTGAATACAGGCCAGAGTTTTGATATATTTATTTACAAATTTAATTTTTTAAAACAAAAATAATATATTCATTTAACTTCAAAGTAATTATTACAAGCAATATATTTTAGAATATCAAACAACACTATTATAATATCTGTAATTTTAAAATCAACACTTGCATGTATACTTACTGATGTGAAAATGTAATAAGTTATTTATACTGTATTAAATATAAAACAAGCAATGTTATTTTGTTTATTAATATATTTTATAAAGATCTAATTGACCTTTAGAATAGTTTCCAAACAGATTGTGATCTTCAAAATAAAAATAAAATAAAAACCAATTAGAAATATTACCCTTTATGTTTTTGCATTTTCCTTAACAATTTAAAGATATATTATTCTTTGTATACTGATATGTTTTATAAAAATTTAAAAATTAATGATTTAAAATTAAATATGACAAAATAAAGTTAGAAAAGACTGACTGGAAATTTAACAAACAATAACCTTATAAAAAGTAAACGAATGACCTAAAACTTTTATTATATAAACATATTAAATACCTGACCAGATGGTACAATATATATATATATGAATTTCATGTTTTACTGATAACACACCAATTATTTTATTTAATGTAATATCTGATAGCTTATTGCTATAAAAATTCTCCCACAGTTATTGAAATATTCCTGAGATATTTAAATAATTAATACTTTAAACAATGTCCTACTAGATGAGCTTAGATATATTTGGTAACAGAAATTATATATATAATTTAATCATTTTGAATGCAAAAAGCATTTATAGTTTATTATTTTTATTGATCAATGTATATATTATCTGACTGATTTTTCTAAAATAAAAATAGAACAGATATCTACAAATTATTAAAAATATTTCAACTATAACTTAGACAATACAATTTTATTAAATAATTAAATTAAATTGTCTTACAATAAAACATTAATTACCCAAATGTCAATCATCCAAACCATCAATTATTTTAAACATTGGTTTCCAAACTCCAATAACAATAATTTTTACAATGAAAACTTATATCTGCCAGTTAATACTTCCATTGAAACTTCTTTAAATGATACATAGGCATACAATAAATTTTATACCTATTTATCATAAAGAACTATTAAAATAATTAAAATATTTTTAAAAATTTGACAAATATTTTGACAGCATTATTTTAATTAATTATTAATAATAATAATCTTGAATATGAAATAAAATTTTCTGTATACAAAGAAAATAATTTTATAAAGTACACACACAGTTATTAATGTTGTAATGTAGGGGGAAATATATTTTTAAAAATAATTATGCAGTAAAGTATTTGAATCATTTTTACTAAGCTGGGGATTAGTGCAATGTTTTTTAAGTAGCACCTTTAATTTTTAAAAATTGTTAATATTTTATATTTATCAAAATTTTATAATTTTTTAATTGGCATTATTTATTTTTAATGTATTTGTTCACCTATAAAATCTGATACACTATTATATTCTCTTTATTTGAAATAATTTTTTTTGCTTAGAAGTCCAATTTTTGAAAAATATTCTCAAGCTTTATATTGAAGTAAATGAAAATTACATTTCAATACAGTTAATATTTCCTAATCAAAATCAATTTATTATTTTATAATAATTCATATAGCAAAAAATAAAGTGACTAAATCTTTGATAATGGGTATTATAATTTATATATGGTTATACAAACTACATGATTTCTAAATCATTTATAATTTCACTTAGTTCAAATATTCACTATCCTACTATATTAAGTAATTAATTTATATAAAGAAACTGTGTTAGTAAAACAGATTTCCAATTTTTTATAATAAAAAAAGATAGTTTCCTGAAATAGATCTTTTTAATTCTTTGATAGTGTGAGTGCATTTTAATATCCATCAACATTATTTTGATTACCTGCAAATAAATACAACATATAATATGGTTACCACACAGAAGCATTTCATTTTTTTATTGCATAACATAAAAATTATAAAGAATGAAAAATGAAAATTCTTTAAATGCTTTAAACTATTTTACTCTACAGTTAATTATAATAGAATTAAATTATAATTAAATTAATAAAATTGCTTACTGAATTAAGACCATAAAAAGTTTATTTTTTTTATTTTTTGGCTAAATAATGTAAAAATATTTTTCAAGTATTATATCAAAGTAAAACATTAAAAATATAAAATATCTGCTTTCTAAATAAAAAGAAAAAAAAGTTGACTAAAAAAACAAAAACAAATAATAAAAGCTAGGTATGTATAAATAGAAATCACAATTAGTTAAAAAAAAAGAAAGAAAAACAGCATAAATAATTAATCAAATTTAAAGAATTAATAAATTTTAATAACACAATTATTATTCATTTTATATATCATTAAAAAAAACTTTAAACACTGCAATGTTGATTCTTGATCAGTAATTTTATATCTGTTTATAGTATTAAAAGCCAAAATAAAAGTACTGAATAAAATTAATGAATATTAAATGGTATATGCAGGAATTCTTATACTCAGTTTTTTGTTTGATTAATCTTACTTTAATAAGTGTTGCAACAATAATCATGCTCACCTTTATACTTATTCTGCTGTTCAACCTGACTGAAATTTGAAATACTCTCACATTTTAAATACAAGTTTATATATATATATATATATATATATATATATATATATATATATATATATATATATATATATATATATATATATATATATATATATATGCAACTTTATATTTTAGAAATTATATTTTAGCCATCAAACTTTGACATTTTATCAAAAAACATAAAGATAAGACATAATTACTGTTCAATTAAATGCATTCTGGAAAAATAAATGAATATTTAGTTGTTTTTTGTTTAAGAATTTCTGATATATTCTAACATCCAACTATATTATATACATAAAAATAAAAAAAAAGAATAATAAATCTAATACTATTATTAAAAACATATTTAAAATATAAAAGTATTAACTACTCACAAAACTTGGCTTCCATAATTTTTCTTTATAAAACTTACCTAAAACAGAAAAAAAAGTAAAGTATAAAATATTGACTAAATTCAAATACTAAAAATAAATATTGTTATCAAAATAAAATCTATAATTCAAAAAGACATACATTACTTATTTATCAAAATTCTGGCCAAAATATTCTAAGACACTTATTTTTATATAGTCCAAAAAATATTATTAATATGCTTATCTGAAAATTTGTCATGAGCTCATTTTGCATGTTTGCATAATTCACCTTTTTATTTAAAATAATTGCAAATCTAAAAATACACTAATTCTAGATAATACTTTGTTTTCTTGTTCTTACTATAAATCAATAACTTTAACTAAATTGTAAATTACACACACACACACACACCCTCACACACACACCCACACACACAAACACACACATATATATATATCATAAAGTGTGAAACAATCCAATGATATTAATAATATTAAGCCAAGCACACTATTTGTACTATGTACGCAGTACTAAAAGTGCACTCAGCCAAATATTACTAATATCATTTAATTGTTCTATTATATATATATATATATATGTGTGTGTGTGTGTGTGGGTGTATAATTGTTCTTACTATATAATTTTTTATAGAACTTTTTAAGACATTTCATAAAATTTCCTTTCTTTATAATAAATCTCTCTTTATGCTAATAATTCCATATTTTCTTCTCATTGCTAAATCAACTATTCCTCCAATACTAAGATATTCATTGCCAATTTATAGTTATATATTTTATATATTATTACTATTTTTTATACCATTTTACAAAATTCTAGATAATCAATTCTTTGTTAATGGATCATTTTTAAAAAGTCTTTATATTTTTTTTCTTTATACACTGTTTTTCTCTCAGTAGAAAATTTACTATTAATAGTGCTACTTTTTTGTACCACCTAACTTTCTTGAAGTGATTAATGGAGTATTAATTATATTTATTTAGCATTTTGTTTATCAACTCCATCAATTTGTGTGACTTGTATACTTTATAAATAATTTGGTACTTTGGTTAATTTAGATCATTTTTTACTATTATCTTAATTGATAAAATAGTAGCAACTTTCTTCATACAACAGTACCATCCAGAGTAAGCCATAGTAAATAATGCTTGCCAGAAGGTTTGTGATTAAACTCTCTATCTAATGCCTACTCACTGATGAAAGTCACAAGCTAAAAACTAGTCTGAAGATATTGGATGAATTGGCATTACATAGAAATTTTGATGCACAATCTATCTGGCATACATTGTTTACTAAGGCTTGCAATGAGTGGCACTGCTGTATGGAGAAAATTTCTATTGGTTTAACAGATTATGTAAACATAAAAAATTGTTGTGACATCTTAACTGATATTAACATAAATGTTAAATCTATAATATAGTGATTATTGATTTATTAATTCATAAAAAAAATCTGGAACATTAGTAACTTCTAAACAATTGGAAATTATTAACAAATTTTTTCAATTGTTCCACTAATAATTAAAGGTAAAAGGCACAGATGATGATCTTCTAACAACAGTTTTCATTATCATCAAAAACCATGATGCATAATCAATAAAGACCAAATGCAATAGCACCAGACTTTCCATTTTTAGTTAGTCTATAAAAAATAATTTTTCAAGTGAAAGATTGTATACTGTATTTTTCTTTGTTATGATCATTTTTTATTTGCATTCTGCTATTTAAATGAAATGAAAATTCAAGCACTCTAAATATTTTTTGAAAGCAAATGTATATTCAGTTAGACTTTTAATTATATAGCTAATCAGATTGAGTTTAAAGCTCTAGAATAAATAATGTAATAGCACTGAAAACCTCTAGAAAGCTATATATATGCTAACTGTCAGTAAACATAAGGGTAGAATGAGCTCAAATGAGCCACCTATACTTTAGCTTTGATTGTATATAAGCATACAATTTACTGACAGTTAAGGTATATGTAACTCATTGGATGTTTTCAGTGCTTCTGCATTATTTCATCTATTTCAGCCTATTAAAAAGTTATATTTACACTCTAGAATATTAAAAATTTTAAGCCATATGTGTAGACTAGTAGGATAAATCTTAAAGAGACTGATCTGCATAAAAATCATGAAAATATTGTATCATTTACCAGAAAAATATTACTTATCTAGAAACTATGTCATGTGATACAATGTAAAACAGATTTTCACTGTGAAGTGTAATATGATGCAATGTGATGTATTGTAGCTTCTCCTTAAACGAAGTCAAGAAAATATAAGCAAGTATGTCCAGATAAACATGTTAGCCATTTTATTTTCCATTCCCCACTCTAAATTTTCCCATATTCTGCTTCATTCCATTTCCACAACAAAATCTTTGTCAACTCTATAGCTTTTATATCTGAATCCCCCTTATCTTTTCTCAAACCCAGCATAAAAACCAATAATTCACTTTCTGTATAATCACTTTTTTCAATATTATTCTTCCATAACTTCATTATATGTACCCTTTCTGTTTTCAAGCATTTACATTCAATTAACAAATGCCTAATATTTTCTATTCCTTCTTTACATAATTTACAAAATAAATCACCCATATTTTTCCATTTACATGTATATTCTCTTGTAGCTAAAGATCCCATTCAAGCCTTAAACAATAAACTACTTTCCTTACTATTATCATATATTAACTCACACCTAATATTCTGTTTATTTCTATATATATTTAAACTCTTTTTACTCTCCATACTAGTTTTCCATCTCTCTAACTTCCTATTCTTTATTAATAAATCTATTCTTTTATCTCATTCCTTACTACTATAACACTCAACAATTCTCTTAACACAATCATCCCATCTTTTGTACAAATATACTGATATAAATTCTTTATCCAAATCTTTTGCATACCACATTACTTTTCTCATCCATCTTGTTACCTGCCCTTTACTCATAACCCAATTAAATACTATTTTGGCTAGTCTTTTATTATCCATAAACTGCAATCTACCTAACATTTTCATTTTACTTTTTGCATCTCTCATATGAAAACTTGACCATCCCATTTCTCCTTAAATTGCCTTCCTTGCTGCCCATATTTCTGCATCCAATGCATGTCTTCCTACTACCCTTTTAACTTTTTCTAAATAATTTAATATCTCTTTACTAACATATAATGCATCATTACCATATGTTAACCCTGCTACTACAACTCTTTTCCATATAATTCTAGCTACATCATATTTATTATATAAAAACACTGTTAATTTCTTTATCAATCCCTTTTTTTCTTTGCTTCATTTATCAATTTTTTCTCCCATTCATCTAAATAATTTTTCTGATTACTTAAAATAATTCCTAAATAACTATATCTATTTACCACACTTAACTTAATATCTCCCAATAAAAATTATACATCTTTTCTTTCCCCAGTATTAACCATCATTATATTTGATTTTTCTTTATTAAATTTAATCCCCATCTCTTTACCCACCCTTGCACATGTCCTCAGCATAACTTCCATATCTTCTCATTTTTCTGCACACAAAAAAATATCATCCACAAAAAAAAAAGACCTGACAATTATTAATATGTACTCCCTTACCTATTAATGATATCTCTATCCCTCTTCTTAATCTTTTCATTGCTCTTTCTATTTCACTCAAATAGAACACAAACAAAATAGGTGACATAGGGCATCCCTACCTTAGTCCCACCCCATTTTTAACTTTAACTGATTCTATATTCCCTAATTGATATATATATATATATATATATATATATATATATAATTATTTTCATATAATTTCTTAATAATATCTATTAAAGCTTTATCCATTCCCAAATTTGCTAAACTTATCCATAATCTATTTCTATTTACTCTATCATATGCCTTCTCTATATCTATAAAACTCATATATAACTGTTTACCTGAATTCATATTCATAAGTTGTGTAACTACAAATAAACTATCTCCTATACACCTATCTAATCTAAAACCTCCTTGCATTTCCTCCACTACATTATTCCCTTCAATCCATTTTACAACTCTACTAGCCACCATATATATATATATATATATATATATATATATATATGAAGTCTAACTGTACTGCATCTAGTGTCCATTGAGTAACTTACTCCTTATAATAAACTTATAGAATTAAAAAAGAGACCATTACTTTATTTTTAAGAAATTATTTAGTTTATCTGATTTTTAATGCTATTGAATACATTTGTCACTTATCATACAGTTACTTGCTATTAAGATTATGAAAAATGACAACTTGAATATTATATATTATTTGGTTGTTTTAATATCCCGTTCCCTTTAAATTTATTAGTGAATCATTAGTTCTTTCTTAAACAATAAATCTAAGTAGTTTTGGACTACTAAAAATTGATTAAAAATTAAAATGATTAAACAATAAATGAACAAAATTTAAACAGTCTTCTTAATATATAAAAGCTTACATTCTGTATAATTAGATTGACTATTTGTTAGGTTACAGATAATATAATTTATTAGATTATCTAAAATTGTGTGATAATGGCATTTTTAATTGTGAGTTATATATTAGATTATTTTTATCATCTAGGTAAATTGTTAAATATTATTTAAAAAATAGTTTGATTTATATTTTTCTAAATACATTCACTAGTAGCAAACAACTAACTAGACTATGAGAATTTTATATAATTATCTACAAAAATTTTCCTGACTTTTCCATTTTTAAGGGCAAGATTAATATGGGTTTTTCAAATGTCATATATAATCACATTAGATTGATTTATTGACATTATTTAACTTTATCATGGTATTTAGTTTATTCATTTATTATCTTTTTTTCATGTTTTTCCAAATCATATAGATGTTCTTTGGTAACATTCGTGGCCTAATACTTTGTCTTTTTTTTCTGTAAGATTATTGTTTTACTTGTTTTGATCATTTTTGTGATGAAGCACATTCACATATTATTTTATAAATACAGTTTTTGGTTTTCAGCATTTGTCTGATTTATGTCTGACATCTCTGCCTATACTTATGATTCCACTGTAATATAAATCATTGTTTTTTAAGTTTATGTGATGTTTCTCTTTTACTATCTATTAAAGCTTTTTATAACAATAGCTATAAATGCTCACTCTTCATGAGGCATTTGTTTTATGTTAAACTTTTATTCCATTTTATAGATATTTGAAAAAAATTATTTTTCTCTGATCTATCATAATAAAATTATTCTATTTTCTTAATATTTTTGTCATAATTGGATTCACATGCTAAATATTTTCTATGTATATATGTTTTCTGCAATAATAGTTTTGATTTTATATATATAACAGTCAACTCTTAAGCAATTAAATATATATATATATATATAATCCAAATAAAATGTCCATTAATTGAAAAAACTATTGTAATAACAATAAAAATAATAAATATAACAGTAATTAACTATTATATACAGTCTTTCAATCTGCTGAAGTACTTTGATTAATTCCTTATCCCCCCCCCTTAACTACTGTTAAATTACAAAAACAAAAAAAAAAAAACACAGCAGAAGCAAACATCATCAATTCAATTCCCATGAATCTCAAATTTTAATGTTAGCAGCTTGTCTATTAATTATATTCATTTTATTTCTATTTATTAAAATTGCCTTCTTAATTTTTCCTTTATTATGGTTTGATAAAACTTTCAATATAATAGTTAATTTTATATATATATATATATATATAATAGTCTTCTCACAAGGACATCATAGAATAAAGAATTTTTGTTCTTGTTTTAATTCTATTAAGAATATAATTGAAGAAAATATATTGCTGATGTAAAAATATTTCATTATGTGGGACATGTACAATGGATGTCTATACTTGGCTGAAGCATTATATTTTTCCATATAAATATTATTAATCATGGATATCATATATATTTTATAAATATATAATTAAAGTTTAAATTTTACTGTAAGCATTTAATAAAAATACTCTAATATATTAGTGATCTATAGGCCATACTGTAATAAGTGAATAGCAAAATCTAAAGCTATAGATAGATTCATGGCCCATGCTAACATAATTATTCTACCATCTCAGTTTTAGAACTATATTATAAGGTTTAATGAATCGTTGTTTGTTTTTGATACAGGGTGAACCAAAAGTTAGGTATACAGTAAGTATATGTATAAATATCTTTTTTGTATTTTTATTTGTACTCTTAATATTGATATTAATTTTTATTTTAGAAAAATAAAAGAGAGGAGGAAAAATCTGTTGTTTTTTTTTTAAATTATTTTTAAAGTCTTTTTCCAAGAAAGTTACCCCAAAGAAATCCCAATATTCTGTTAAACTTAATTATCCTGTAAATCAAAGTTAAGAAGATAATTCTTTTTTTATTTATTTTGTTGCAAGCTTTAATTCAAAATCCAAACTGTAGCAAAAATACAGTATTGATTAAATCAGCAATCATCTAAAGAATTTTGATTTATTGGATAAGAACTAATTAAACCCATTGAATATTTCACAACCCTTTTCTTTCCGTTACATTGCTTTATGTTTTAAATTTTACATTACAAATAGGCAAGTAAATAAACAGGAGAGCGACCCATTGCTTCTGAAATTGTAAAACTCGGAACATAGAAGTGACAAATTAATATTAAGAGTACAAATAAAAATACGAAATATATAATTATACATATAAAGGGTGAACCCAAAATAAGTTGACAGTAGATGGAATAAATGTTATCACTTACTATACACCTACTTTTGGTTCACCCTGTATAAAAAAAACAAAACAAAACAAGATTCATTAAACCTTATAATATAGCTCTAAAACCGAGATGGTAGAATAATTATGTTAGAGGCTGGCAAGAAATGGCAAATTAGCTCAACCTTAACGTGATATATATTGAGCATAATATATATATATATATATATATATATATATATATATATATATATATATATATATATATATATATAAATTATTAATCAATGTCTGTATTCCAATTATAATAAAATATATATAATTATTCAAAACAATACAATAATTAATACAGTAACAATATTTTAAACAAATATATACCAATTTAATAGAAGTACTTTCAACTATCTATGTAGTCGTTGTAATTGGGAGACTCAAATTGTATTAGAAAAAACTGTTACAAATGTAAACAAAAGCAATACATCATACATCAATTTTCCCACAATTCATTAATTTTTATATTGGCTGTCTGTCTATTTATCAACTGTTGCTTTTCACTTTTTATTAACATAGCTTCTTTAATTTTGCATTTATTATTATTTCTTTCAATACACAGAATTTTAACTTTATTAAAATCAAAATCAAAACCATAATTACATGTTACATTATGATCAAAAAATACTGATGGTGATACATCATCATTTCTAACATTCTCTTGTCTTGATTTTTGCACTCGTTTATATAATAACAAATGCTCCCTTGATCTTTTCTCCAATGTACATCGAGATTCCCCAATATATGCCTTTCCACAAAAACATAGCCATTTATATATTGCACAACTTTGATTTAAAATACCACACCTATTTTTTGAATTATTTATTAATCTATTTAAATTAGGAGTAGCATAAAATGCAACTCGACATATATTGTTATATATCTCTTCTCAGCTTTGCTAGTCGGCCGGATTAAGATTAATTTTCATGTGCCATCACTATTATGTTATTCATTAGGTGTTAGATCTGGGGTTTAGAGAGTGGGTTCGAATCCAGGCTGGTCCCTGACCTAAATCTTGGGCTTGACTGGGTTTGAAATACATTTTGTGAGTTCAAGCTCATGTAGATGGATAAACATGTTTTGACTGGCACAATATATACTTGCAGTAATATAAGTATTGTAGGGATATTACATTTATACAGGCCTGCCACATGACTAAGAAATGCCTTTGTGTAAGGTACATTTTAGAATGTACACTCCTTCATTCTATGAAATAAAATTTGAATCTATAATTACTGTCCTCCTGATCCTATTAACTTTACCCCTTATTTAAAGTGTTAAATTGCATGTCATCATCATCATTATTAACCATTATCAATCCACTTGCATGAAGGTCTCTCCATGTTCAATCCATCTTTTCGATCTTTAGCTTCTCTTCTCCACATCACCCCTTCTTGCATCTCACACATGGTCTCTTTCTGGTCTTTTATAATCTCTTGGAATCCAGTTTAAAATTTCAATTGTCCATTTATTATCATCTCTTCTAACAATATGTCCAGCCCAACTCCACTTCAATCTTTTAATTTTTTCAATAAGGTCAGTAACACCTGTTTGTTCTTTTACCCATACAATTGTGTTTGATCTCTTCTTCTTACTCCCAACATACATCTCTCCATACTTCTTTGAGTGGTCTGAAGTCTCTTTTTGCTCTTCTATTAAGTGTTCAAGTCTCAGGATCCATAAGTAAGAACTGGTAAACACATTTGTTAAAACACTTTTCAAACACATAGGCATATTTCCTTTTAGTATCAAGTTATTTCTACCTAAAAGCACTCAACCAAGTTTAATTCTACAGATTAATTTCTTCCATTATGTTTCCATCTGTATTAATAATCTGACCAAGGTATTTGTAACTGTTAACTTCTTCTAATTCATCAAAATCAATCTTTATTTTCATATTCTGAGCAAATTGATTAAACATTACTTTAGACTTTTTAACATTTATTTTTGATCTGATAATTCCTGCAACATTTCCTGCAGCTCTAAAGCATTATTTGCAAAAAAATAACTACATCATCTGCACAAGCTAAATGACTTAAATAATCTCCATTTACTTTCACTTCTTTAGTTTTCCATTTTAATCCATAAAATACTTCTTGCAGCACTGCTGTAAAAAGTTTTGGATATGATAGGTCACATTGTCTTACACTCTTGTCATTAATGTTCACTTTCCTGGTATCATTATATAATCTAATTGTTGCTGTTTGCATTTTTTATAAATATTCTTTAAAATATGACAATATCCTGGATCTATACCTTGATAATCCAATGCTTTAATCACTGAAGAAATGTTTATAGAATCGAATGCCTTTTCATAATCTACAAAATCCAAAACATAATGACAACTCATATTCATTTGTCCTTTCTATAACTTCTCTCAATATCTGAATATAGATCTACTGTACTAAAACCACTTTTAAATCCAAGCTTGTTCTCTTGGTTGGTGGAAATCCAATGTTTCTCTGTGGATGAGTTGTAATTATCTTGTAAAATTTTTATATAAAACTGATAAAAGGCTGATAGGTCTGTAATTTCTAATATCTTCTTTATCACCTTTTAAAAATATTAATATTATTACTGCATTCTTCCAATCATCTGGTACATCTTTTTCATTTAAATATTTGGTGTATAACTTTTAAAACAAATTTCTATTTCTTCACTTGCCTCTTTTAATATATCAATTATAATTTCATCATTGCCTGGAGCCTTTCCTCTTTTCATACATTTAATTGCATGTCTCACTTCTTCATTTAAAATTCTGGGCAATTCACAAGATATAATAGATACAGGTGAGTACTTGTTCTTTATTTGCCATATACCTCTTGATAAAAATCTTCTACCAATTTCATGATGTCATCTCTGTTTTTAAGTAATTCCATCTAATTTTTCTTATTGCAGATATAAATTTCCTCCAATATCAATATGTTGTTTTGCATTCTTGAGACTTTTATTTTCTTCTACAGCTTTTCCTTGCTAGTTCAACAGTTGATATTTTCTTTCTATATCATTTTCAACTCTTTCTCACACCATTTTTACAAAATTCAAGATATTTCAATTCTTTTTTAATGCATCATTTTGTATATCTTCATATTCTCTCTTTTCTTCATAAATTCTCCAGTCTCAGTAGAAATTGTATTGATCAGTTGCTGCTTTTTTTCTACCAAAGCTATCTTTGTTCAGTTTTTAAATGTATCAGTTATTTTCATATTAATTTCATCTCAAATCTGAATCCATGTTCAAAATCTACTAATACTTGAAACCGATTTGAAAGTTCTAATTTAAATTCATTAGAATGTTTCTGGATATTAGGAATATCAACTTTAAATATAGTTTTCCTTAATAATTTTTGTCTCTCTAGTTTTACATTAACAAGTATCTTACATCTTTACTAATTGGAGATGATCCACTTCCTGTGTTAAATTTATAAGACAATACAGCTCATGAAATATATATTTCCTGTTAGTCCAATTCTGCTGTACCTCATGTTGGATGCTTCCATGTCCATTTCCTTTAACATTTTTTTCAAAAAGGAATTCATAATATAAAGCTTTTGTTTTTCTGCAAACTCCATGAGTCTATATCCTTTCTCATTTCTACTACCATAACCTAAAATTTACTGACAGCACTTATCACTCTTTCATTTGTTTACCAATTCTAGTATTAAAGTCTCCCATAACAATTTTAAAATGTTGTTTACTCTGATCAAAATCCCTTTGTACATCCATATAAAAATCTTCTACGATTTCATCACTATGAGAACTTGTTGGGGCATAAACCTGAATTATTTGCATTTGGTATCTACTATTGAGTTGTATAACTAATTTTGCCACTCTTTCTGATACACCATCAGTCTCACAATATGTTCTTCCACTTTTATTTATAATGAACTACCTCCACTCTGTATTTCAATATTTGTGCCTTTATAATAGAGTAGCATGAATCCACTTTTTAAATCAATTGCCTCTTCACCTTTTTTTCTAACTTTACAAGGATTCAATAATGTCATTACAATATAAGACAGTTCTTCTTCTAATTCTTGCAACTCTTCCTTCACTTGAAAGTGATGATCTGCAGTTGAAAGTACCTAAATAAAAGTTGTCATCAAATGGCAGCCTTAGTCTGCAATCAGGGGGATCTCTTAGAACCCTCCGCACCTTGGCCACGCAATCCACTTGCTTGATTGATGACTTTACAGTTTCCTGGAAATGAAGGCCATGCTTAATTTTTATCTGTCCGTCAATTGTTATATGTATTGGAAAAATATTTATCATTTTACACAATGCATATCATTCTGTCTTAATCAAGTACTGAGAAGAGAAGCACATGGCAGGTTTTTTTTGATCTTAAAACTCAGAGATTAAAGCCAAGAAACTCACCATAGTTGCTGGTTTTATGTTGATGAGCAGCCCATCCATGCTCCAGTATACCATATAAATAATCATACATAGCATGTATTAACAGCTGCAATGACAATAATTATATAAGGTAACAATCTAATATGTTTTTAATGTAACTAGTTAAGAGAAAATTTATATATGTATTCATCTATATTGTTACTTTTATTATTAGGGACGACTTTACTGATGTAATCATTGTGGTTAAACTCATTGAGCATCCAAACA
>JAQFVV010008044.1:0-44236 GCA_028023455.1 Epiperipatus broadwayi
TTTTAGAAACAAGTTTTAAATTATTTTCTCCCCCTCCCTTCTACCTCTGAAATTCTATACTTAACTTGAAACAAAATAATCTAATATTCTAATACTACTTGTTACTTCACATTCACTCGCAATTATACACATATAAAAATATTATTATGTATGTGCATGTTTTATCCCATAATAACAAAATACCATTTAAAACCAAAATAATAATAATATATTAGTTAAAACTAAAATCATAATACCATTAAAAAAAATTGTTTTACACAATATTTCATAACTGTAAAATTAATAAACAAATAATTTGGATACATTCAAGATCATTTATGAAGCTCAAAGTTATTATTAGTAAGACATTCTTGTTATTAATCGATCTGAATAGTCTTTAAAAGTTCTTTAAATAAAATATACCACTTTATTGCTAAAATGTTTATTAAGAAAATAGATATAAAAAGTCATATTACCGATCTTTTGTTTGTGGCGAATTTCCAAGGGTTCAAACTTGTCTTGTATAATGTCTATATTTCTGCAGCTACCATTTCCGTTTTATGTGGAAACAATCTCTTTCTTGAGGTGTATAACTATTTGATGAAGATGACTCTATTGAGATTATTTGCTTTAGTGGATAATTTGAAAATCATTATATTAATTTTTCTTCTCTGCCTGTCAAGCATGATTCTTTTTAGTGTATGAAATACAGCAGTTGTTTTCACATTTATACATTTCTTGAGTTTAAAATCAGTTGTTGGAACAATTAATTGGACTTGATGATTAATATTTATCAGTAGATTAATTCATCTTCTTTGAATGCAGGTGAATGCTTTCTTCTTCTATTAAAAACATCTTATTTCTCAGGTCAGTTGAAAGGTGTAGAATATTATTTTAGACAAAACATATTTTCTTTCCTATATGATGTGCAGCTTCCCAGATGGTCAGCAAAGATGGGACATACTTATAATTTTTCTAGCCAGCCATTTCTTATATTTTCAACATTCAATTCAATAGTCTAATAATCTAAATCATGTCACCATCATACTCCAGACACTTTTTATATCCAATTTTTAGCTAACTTAACCAATCAGAGATAGCGTCACTTGCTATTTTTGGACAAATTTGTTTTAATTAGATCTCTAATTTATTTTCAACTAAATTATTTTTCAACTGAAAAGTTTAATCCTTTTTCCAGACACTTTTGTTTTAAAAAAAATAGATTTAATCCTTATTTCTTTTCTTTTTTTTTTTAGGTAATATTTCAAATTTTTGAGCTTCCTTCTTTAGATCTTAAGATAAGACAATTTCAAAATTAGAGCTCTCACCCATTATAAGCTCCCAAAGTGAAAAACAATCATTTACAAAAAAAATTGCTACAAAGATAGATATCTGATTAAACAGATTTCCTCTTTTAACAAAAAATTGTACAAAAAAAATAATTTGTCAGATTTAATCCTTCCTTTTCTTTCAATATTTAGTAAATGTAAATTTCTATATGTAATGTACACACATCCTTCATTCTTTCAAATCATTCATAAACTAACATTAAATAATATAATTGCTAGCTTAGTAATTATAACCCTATTATTTAATTAAATTTGTAACTTTTAAATCCCAATTACAATTAAAGAAAAGCAAAATAGAAGCATAGAACAAGACATTAAAATTGATCAAGCATAGGTTAGTTTTAAAGAAAGTTAAAATGTTGAATATTTGAAATATAAAACAATTAAATAGCTTACACATACATTGCCTATACGTATGCATTATAACTTTGCTTTTTAACAGAAAATTTAAATATTAAATAGTTTAAATGTGTTTCTTACCTTTCTATCAACACACAAACAAATAAAGCATATAATTGTTGACCCACTCTCTTTCTATCTAAAGCTTTTAGAACTGGACCTTGTAGGGTTTGAACTTGGATGCCCTACAACTTCTTTTATGGTTATATAAAAATGTGATGATGATTTTTGGTTTACCTTTTCTACATGCACATTACTATAAATTTAGCTAGTGACTAAATTGTAATGGCACATATATATATATATATATATATATATATATATATATATATATATATATATATATATATATATATATATATATATATATATATATATATATATATATATATATAATTAAATAAAACCAAAATTAAATCAATAAAAAACCAAATTCTTATATATGTTACTATTCGAATATTACATGTAGTAATGTAAATTTATGCTAAAATTTAATAATATTTACTACCTAAATAAACTAGTTCATAAATGATTGTGATAAAATTTTGTGAATGTTTTCCAAGTCTATAATATCAATAATGTTTAAATAAAAATAAATCATTAATTTCTTTTGCATAGCTCAGTCTGATCTTGGGTATTGTTGACAGCACTGCTATCAATAATATTCTTCCCTCTGCTCAGAGAGCCAGATCATTCATGTAATATTTATAATATAAAATTATGAATTTACAATAAGTAATGTTTAGATTCAATTATACCTAGCAAGTAGAGTACACTGGAGCTTCTATGGTTCGAACCCAGCACAGTATATATATATATATATATATATATATATATATATATATATATATATATATATATATATATATATATATATATTGCAACAGTTTGCACCCTCTCAACAAGATAAGTTAAAGCAGTCACATCTCAATATAGTCAGATTTAAGGTCTTCATATAGGATGCCTCGAATGATGTGATTTAATTTTGATATAAAACTATATCTGTTCCCAATAACTAATTTATTATTAATAAATTATTATATCAATACCACATTAAATCAATTTTCACCTTAATTAACTTTACCATTATGCTCAGATTTCGAACTCAAGGAAGTTTAACAATTTACTCTCATCAGTGGTTTCTATCAATATTCTGAAGTAATATTAATAACAAATCTGACTAACTCTTTAAATTAAATAAAACAAAATTGAAGACTCCATTTAATATAATATAAAAAACATGATTATTTATTTAACAATTAAATAACTTAAATTTTATAATATACAAAAAATTATTTGTATATCTACCTCCTTATATTAAAAATATAATTATTTTATTTATTTAAGATAGAAATACTTTATAACCTATAATACTATGTGATTTTACAATGTATATAAAATATAAGTATCCAAATATTAAGACTTTTATATTAACACTATTCTATAAAAACTAGATTATACAAGTAATAATCCAATCATTTATATATAATACCTTCATTTAGTAAAATGATTATACATAACTTATATTTATCAATATAAAAATATATACTTCTCAACAATATTAATCAATTATTCACTTATCATACATTATGCTTATTAGATTATTTGAATTAATATAAACAATGTAGTGTGATGTCATAGAAAATAATAGTATGTGAATTTAAAAATAATTTAATCTCTTATGTCCAAGTTTACTTTATCCCTTTCCCATATTAATATTTCTTAACCTATATTTCAATCTTTATTAATCATAAATAAAAATATTTAAATTATTAATTCACTCTTATTATTCATTTCTTCAATAAAATGAATACGATGATAAAGGAAATGAAATTAATCTTTTACAATTATAATTTTCAAAAAAGTTAACTTGTATTTATAAAAGTCAATACAATAGTCTCAGATATTCCTGGAATTCACAAACAAAAATCCTTTGGAGAAGCAATTTTAATTCCTTGTTTGTGAGATATTAAAGAAAATAATAGAATATCCTAAGTTGACATTTAGCTTCCTCTTAGTATGTAGATTTCTTTTTCTTAATACACAGTTTCTTTATTAACAATTATAATTCCATTTTGAAGATCTAACTTTTATATAATTTTAAGGCATTCAGCAAAAGATGTTATTCACACATATATATTTTTCTAGGCAAGTGCATTTTATATATCTCACGATAAATTGGTGTTCTACCCGCTTTGCATTTTTCTTATAATATAAAGTACATTAAATCTAGTTGAAGTTTTTATAAACATGATCTTTTTTAAAATGAAGTTTACATTTTAGAACATGTAATTCTAAAAATTTTTATAGAACATGAAAGTATATTCAAATTACTTTCTTTAAACAAATATTAGAAATTTCTTCTAATAAATTTTAAATCGTTCAAAATATAGATTTTATCTTATACTGTTCTTTTAAATCGGACATAGTATAAGTTTTAATGAGAATATAGCTGACAAAAAATAGAATCCCTAATCTTCTAATAAAGATAGAATAGAATTTTTATATCTCGCTCCATCAGCTTGCTGAAGCATAATGCATTCTATCTTGTTGCAGTAATAATTCCATATTAAAATACTAAGTTAATTTCATTTCCTTTAATTCGATAAACTATGTGAACCCAAAGGTCATTTATTACCTTGGCAATTGTTTTTAATGTGGTTTTTTCATTTTAAAGAATGAAAATTATTAACTTAGTAAATTATATATTTATTTTCATAAATATAATAAGAATGCAAATATAATGTATACATATTGATTACATGTATATATATATATATATATATATATATATATATATATATATATATATATATATAGTAATGGTATGAGCAGGTATACCAGACTGAAAATGTACAATGGGCAATAAAAATATCTTAATCATTAGATGCCATGTTTCTGGATGACAAAAATTGTAATCTTAATATATGTGATTTATGCAAATGATTGGCTGGACCATATGTAAGAGGATTAGATTTTCTCATTGAAAGCATATATCTAATCATGATCATTGAAGTAATTTATTTCGATCTATATCATCATGAAAATTTTAATAGTTAGATTGAAGGAACTTCAATATGCCCTTTTCCATTTTCCCTCTAATCTGCTCACATTATGCCCTGGTAATCAAACCAACAAAAATATGGATGGATTCTAATTTAGATTGTAATGGCATCATGCTTATATACAAATCATATATATATATATATATATATATATATATATATATATATATATATATATATATATATATATATATATATATATATATATATATATATCATGTGATATATTGTGCAGTAGATAAATAACACTGTATGTGGTTATGATAATAAATGTTTAATAAAGTCATTATTAATAAAAATATGTTTATAATTATATTTCAACATAATATATGTGTTGTACAATTATTAAATGAACAATTGGTTAAGCGTAATCATCCCCCTTCTCCATTCTTCAACATTTGGTTATTCACTCATAATGTATCATTATGAAGGATAATAATTTATTAGCTACATTTATTAGCTTAAACTTTACAATGCAACTAAATTTAAATCTTTATGCAAATAGTAGTATGTACTCACTAACTAATGTTCCTATCCTTAGTGTTTATACCTCAAAAATAGGATTTTGTAAGTATTATTTTATATATTAAGAATTATTTTGTAATAATATGAAATTATGGTAGGAGAAATTAATTATACAAGAGTTTTAGTCATATATTTCAAATAATAAAGATCTAATTAATAAATTGATTGTAACAAAGATTTCACATTTAATAATTGTCCTATTTTTGGTATCTAATATTACATATAGTAATAAAGTCTTACATCATAGGCTATAAATAGTTAAACTTAAGCTTGCGTTTTCTATGTATATTTTTTATTAATAACTTGAGAATACTAGTATTCCCTATCTCTTCTCTCCATAGTTTTAAATTATGGTTGAATGAAATTTAACCTACTATTAAAAGAAAGAAATTGAAATAAAAAATACAAAGAAAAATTTTATATATAATGTTAATCCTGTGTAGCTGAGTCAAAGATTAATATAGTGATGGTTCATATTGATAAATATTTCAGGAATTCTATTTTCATGAATCTTTTTTTCTCATTTAAAATCCACTACCCAATGTTCATATACCATTTAAATATTTTGATGGCGATTTCATTCTTTCACTTACAATATTCCTTTGAATCTAAGAATTTGTCTTAGTTTGTTGTAACAAATTCCGGTTTTACATTTAGAATAAGTAGAGGCTGATTTCTATGAAAAATCAAACCTAACATCACGGTTGTATGGTGAACACTTCATCTCCATAATGTTTCCTTTCTCTTACCCAAACATAACTACATAACTGTGTTCATAAATTTTTATTTGAGGTTCCTGGTTTTATAAAGACTTAATAAGAGATTTTTAGTTTTACAAATCCTCGAAATAAGCTTGAGGTAATTTCTTACCTTTTAATGCTATAATTCAATATTATTATAAATAATAATAATCCTATGGTTTGGAAAATAACTTTGTAAAATATTTAGTTTATTCATATTTAATCACACAGTTTTGTCTCTATTTCATATATTATTTTTTCTTTGGAGATATGGCAGTTTAATGTCTGTCGTTATATAATTTTAAGTAGTGGATTCAAATTCAGACTTTGTTAAGTTGTGTTTTAACTAACCACTGTTATGTTTAATTTTTTTTAAAGAAGCAAGCTGTTCCATAACTTTCTTTTTTTGTCGATTGTTTTTGAATTCACTTTTTTTTTGTTATGATGTCACTTAAATATATGAAGATTTAATGTATTGGGTTAACATATTGATTTTTATGAATTCTTTGTTTATTTTAAGTTTAATTATTTATAAGTCAGCATTGTCAAGAATAGTTATATAATGATTATAAATAAAAAATTTACACAAAGTTATTAGTATATCATTAACAATATGTTTTTTGCTTATTTTTGGTAATAATTGACCTTAAGATGGATGTGTGTGTGGTCAATTTCTTGTATTATTACATTTCCTCTCTACTTAAAGGATTAAAATACATTTAGTGTATTTATTTTCATTCTCATGTTTTCATTTGTATATATAAAAATATTTTTCTTATCTTTTTATTCTTATTTTGACTTGATATTATCTCTTTTATCACTTATTAAAAGTTTAACTGTGTGAGGAAATTACTCGGTTTTATTTTGGTTAGGTTTTAGTATTCAGATATTATATGCACTACAGATCTTATGTTCACAATCTATCTAATCAATGTGTATTTGGTTCTGCATGCTTGGTTATAGTCAATGGTCCTTCATTATGGTTGTAAAATTTGTGAAATATAAAATCTTGGGGTTTACTGATATGTTGGCTTTTTAGAAATACTTTATCATTTATTTTAAATTGATGGTTCAAATTAGTTTTGTTTTTATTATGCCTTTCACTCTTTAGAGCATTTTGAACCTCTATTCAATCTTTTTCTCAATTGATAGACATTTTGTGAGTGTAGTCATTAGTTGGTGTAATAAGGTTGAAGTATGCTCATTTTGCTTTTAGCATCATTCCCTTGAAAGGTTTTTTATTTTTTCCGAAATAAATCTAGGTTTAAATTCGTTGTGGAATTATTACCCAATGATACAGAACTAGAATTTTGATCACTTGCTTTCATTTTACTTTCAGAAGTGTGTGTGTAATATATATATATATATATATATATATATATATATTTTTTTTATATATATATATATATATATATATATATATATATATATATATATATATATATATATATATATTGTGTCTTTGTTAATATATTTTATATTAGATCTAAGTCACTTAAGATCATATTTATTTGTTCTAGGATGGTATACAAAAGGCTTATATAGTGGAAGATCTGAATATCTGCAGCAAAATTTTATTTTATCCAATTATGCATTATTTATATATAGGTCTTATGGTGTCACTCCTGCTCCTTAATCTTGAGTCTGATGGGATTTTCTGTTGCATTCATTAAATATATTAGGTATTATTCACTTCTGAATGGAACAACTTATTAAAGTCATCAGATATTTTCATGATAATGGAATACTTCTGCATTAGTTCTAGAAATAAAGCTATGATTTATTTCCAAGGGTTATTTCTCAAATACATTTTAAGACTAGTTCTATGTTGTGTGTTCTCCTTTTTAATCTTTTCATTCTTCAATCTGATTAATCATAATCCTAATGACTCCTTACATGAATTTAAATGTACAATTTGTGGTCTATTTAGTTTTATTAAAATTTACTTATGTCAAAAGGATTGTTCTGTTTTTAAAAATTTGGTTTCCATATCTTAGGTCATGATCCTATAAGGTCCACTTTTATTATAGTCATATTAAGTATTTATATTTATATGCATAATAAAGATAAATAGGCTATCATACATATTACATAAAATGGCATATAATACATTTTTGCTTTTTTGTTGGGCATGGATATATGCTTATCATATTCAAAATGCTCTAAATTTAGTAAAAATAGATATAGAAATCTAAATGAATATATATATATATATTGTGAATAATCAGATTAATGATCAATGTATTTAAAAAATAAAGAAATTTGTTGATCTTGTTTGATTTTTCTTTTGCTTGATAAATGGATAATGGAAGATCTGGAACATTTAAGCTTTAATTGATAACCATAGCAACCTGAAGCTTTTTAAATAGTATTATTTACTGTTAATTCAAGCTTCAAAATACTAAATTCAGTATAATCAAACTCAAGAAAAACATATAAGCAAATAAAAAAATTTTGGAAATAATTTAGTGTGATATAAATGTTTACTTAAATAGGATCAATATTATTTTACATACTTTATTTCTGTTACTGCAATCACCATGGTAACATTATTACATTTAATTCAATGTTTTTAGGTCAGGTATATTGGTTTATAAATTAATTTTAAAAAATTATTATTATAAAAAATATATATGTAAATTATTTATATTTATAAAGTTAATGAAAGTTGTAATATCAATTCTGTATTTTGGTTTAAAAATAATAGGAAAAATCATATCAGACATAGATTTTATTTCTATGTGTCCATTTTTCTCCAAACTTACACCAAGTGGGAAAAAACTGTTGTGAAATATTGTTTGCCATTGAGCTTTATTTGAGTGAATTCCAATAGTTGTTATGACATCCACAATGTCAGAAAGAGATCACATAAATAGCCAGAAAACTGTAAGAAGTCACTCTCATCTTTTTGTTATTGCCAAGAGTAGATGTGTTTTGTGCTCTTTTGCATAAAAATTCTTTAATATTTTTTTTAAAGTGTTTAACTATAAAAATATGGAAGAATAGAAACTTCATTTATCTGCCCATTCGTTCATTTAAATGGCAGTTTGTGAACAAGTTCCAAAAAATATGGCAACAGAATGTGAGAAGGGAAACCTATTTTAAAAAATGCATTATATGAAATTGGATATTTTTTAAAAAAGATATTCTAGATTTTAAAAAAAAATTGGAGTATAATTATCATTGCATTGGATGAATACCATGTTACAAGTTGGAAAACATTCAATATCAATTGCATTAATTTATACAGTAAAAAAGCTTGTTAAATTGCACTCTCCTCTTTAAAAAGAAAAAAAAGGAAAAGGGCTGTTATTAAAATTCTTGGGATTATTCTATCTGAACATTATTGCCAATGAAAGGAACATTTAAAGTTCAACTTACCTTTTCTTTGGAATACACTTCTCTCTACATCATAGGGACAGAGGATAAATAGACCGATTAATTATTCAATGAATAATGAAAATGGACGGACTTTTATCTAGGGTATGTTTTTTTTTCTAAATATGTGTGCATATTAATTTTTTTATATATTTAAAAGGTGATGATTTGTTTTTTATTTAAATCATCTTTAGATGTAATAGAATTTAGGCAGTAAATGATCGGAGAGATTTCTTTACTAATTATTTGAACTCTTGTCTGAATATATATTAACACAACCCAATGTTTTTTTTTTTGTTTTTTTAAATATCCATTTTCATATGTGCATGTATATAAAACGTTTAAAACATCGAACAGACAAGATGTTTAAATACATCGTGTTATTTCGTATTCATTTACCGATTATTATTTAATTAAGAAATAGGCTTCAATCTCATTCAGTTACATGTATTTTGTATCTGTTACATAAAAATTTTCAGTAAGGTATCCAAAAACCTCTTCTTTCATTCATTTTTTTAATATATGTGTTATTATTGTTTTCACAACATATTTTAGAATTACCCACAGAAATTTATATTTTTTTTCATTAATTCAATTGATGAGAAATAGATTAATTTCCTATTGTATTTTGTTGTTAATCTTACCGATTTTTTTTTAATATAAGCCAATAAATTGAGTTGATTTAAATGCCAAGACTCTGCTTAATTATTTTATTTGGATTGCATAAGGTAATTTTGCAATTTAAAATTTGTCTCAAGGTTCAAAGTCAGCTTTGTAAGTTAACTAGAATGTAAAATATATGTTTTGTATATTATACTTTTTTTTTACCTTATCTACGCATATTATATATATTTCTCCATTCAATATTTGCTTACATATATATTGGTTAATATTACAGGTAAATGTCATTAGCTTAGAGTTGACCATTTTTTTTGCTGGTCAAATCCCATCATAAAAATCTAAATAGATCGTACTTTATCATTGGTTCAGAATCACTAGTCTTAGATATTTTTAACTTCTGTAGAATGAAGAGTACAAATTTCATTGATTGTTTTAATTGAATAATATATTTGAATTGAATTAAATGTCAATTATATTCAATTATTTAAAGATTCAAATAAATAATATTAATAATCATAGGTGAATAAACATCCAATGGAAACTTAATATATCTTTTATACAATATGATTGGGCATAATAGAGTTAGAAATTAGCTAATGGATTGTTGATAATAAATTCTCATGAAGTATTCTATTTTAACATATAAATGAAGCAATAATTAAGTATCGCTTTATTAGAAGATATGACTGAATTATTTATACATTACTTTATAACTTCTTATTAAACTAGACATAGATGAATTTGTTTTGACACTTAAAGGAGTGCATATGTTTCAAAGTATTTTTAAAAGAATATAAAAACGAGTTGATTTCAATAGAATATTGTTAATTAAATATTAAAGAAGAAATAATTATGTATCTTTTTATTGAAAAATATGAATGAAATGTTTGCACATTGTATTTAGCTTTTGATTAAAACTAGATATACATTTGAGTCAAGTATTATTTTGTTTCAATGTTTAAAATAGTGTCTATATTTAAAAATGTTTGTGAAATGCAATTATAGTAATTTAGAAGCTCATCTGTCTAGATAATACACAGTATCATTAAATATTAAAGTACATTTAAATTATTACAATAACAATAGATTAATAAAGTATATTGGAATCTGCTTTAGTTATTGATTTAATTTTCATTAAGTTGTTAATCAAATAATTAGCTTAATCATGTTGTTGTTTAGGCCAATGATATACAATTTCACTGCTTATTGTGGTTTACTTTGTAATTGTGATAGATTTGTTGATGTCTGGAGCAGATAACCTCATTATTCTTTTGTTTCACATATAGCTTAAACAAATTAGACTTTAGTAAAGATTATTTGTGCTTTATGATAGTTTATTACATAATGTCGACCCGATTGAGCTAGACTAGATTAAATTATATTAGATTTTTTTTTTGATTTTTGATCAGATCAGATTGATCATCCTACCCATCACCAGCATCGATGGATTTCTTGCAGTTACAAAATGGTGCCCAAGTAGGGGCCAAATTAGCCAATTAAAGACACAAGTTTGAGTCTCATATAAATGCTAATATGTGATATTTATATAGATTGGTGGAGTTATATAGCTGATTATATTATATCATAGGTTTAAATAAGATATTAGGAATTTTATTGTTGTTGTCATTAATTGTGAATTTTACTCACAGCTGTAGGATTGAATGAATAGATATGTTTTATGTAAGAATAAATAAAATAAAGTATTTTGCAATTTGTTTCAAAAAGAAAATAAAGATATTATATTTGATATAAATAAAAAATAAAAATGGAGACTAATCAGGTAGAAGCATTATCAAAACCTGAACGAGATCTGTATCCAATTCTGAGAGATTTGATGAAAAAGATGCGTGATATGAATAGAGAAATGAATAATAAATTGGGTGATAAAAATAATTAAATTTGATGATATAAATAATACATTTAGTGATATGAGTAGAGAGATAAGTAGTGATATGAAAAATAAATTTGAAATTATGAACAATAAATCGGGTGATATAATTAAAGAAAATAAAGAACTTAGGGAGGAGGTGAATATCAAAATTGATTTGTGTAAAATCGAGTTGAATGCCACTAAAGCTAAGTTTGATGAATTTAAGTATAACGTGGATGCTCAATTGAAAGAATCTGATGGTAAATGTGATAACAGGTTAAATGAATTAAGGTACCAGTTGGATAAACCATAAGAAAAGTTAGAAAACAGATTTGAAAAGTTATGTGCTGAAATTAAAAATTGTAAAGTTGACACAAAGAATTAGAGAAGTACATGAAAATTGAAAAATATTGCAAGGATGGTCAAGAGAATTCAAAAGCAGAAATAAATAATATTAAGTTAAAAATTAAAGATATTCAGAACTGTATCAAGCTTGAATACAAGGAGAATGCAAGAAACAATAAAGCTGATATTGAAATAAAGAAATTGCAGAAAGTGTGTGAGGAATTGCAGAGTAGTTTAAAAGGTATTCAAGAAGAGTTAAGCAACATTATGTAAGTGAAGACAGAAGAGTTTGATGATTTAAAGAATAGACTAGATAGTTATCAGATATATTTGCAACAATTGAAAGGATGTAGTAAAATGCAATAAGAGATTTGCAATAAAATCGAAGATAATAGTAAAATGTTGGAATAAGAAATAGGTAGATGTTTGGAGCAACAGGAAATAAATCTCAGTCATAAGATATCTATGATGTTGGAAGATAAGATAGTAGAAATTAAGAATATTATTGTAAAATATAATGATATTTCCATGGATAAATCATATCAATATTTGTCCACAAAAAATAAGTTAAGTAAAAGTGATCATGGTATACCATCAATATATGGTAAAGATAATACTAAGTTAATGCATAATCCAGAAGAAATTAAGAAAGAAAAGATAGATGGAAACATAGACAAGTTTATTCAACTCAAATTCTTCAAGGGTGAATATGTTGAAAACCCTATAGAGTATTCAAATGCAGTGGAAGAGTTATTCTCATGAAGTAGGTTAAGTGAGATGGAAATATTGTCAGTGGCTAACAATCATTTGAATGCATTTGGCAAACATTGATGGAAGTCTTTGTTTAATAAGCCAGACACATTTGGGGGTTTTAAACAGGCATTGTTGAATAGTTTTGTTGGGGGAAAAACAAATAGAACAACATTATGCACCAAATTAACCAGGATAAATATAATGTTAGTAAGGGTAATTTGGCTCAATTTTTTGGATGCAGACAGCGAAGTTAAAAATACTGATAGCATTTCCATTATCAGAAAACCAAATAATTCACATTACTAGGAGAAACATGTCATTCCATATTGAGCAACCTCTGATTGCTGCTGATAGGCATACTGTTGAAGGTGTCTAATATACTTGGATCATTTGAGGCAAGTGAAGCATCTGTGGAAAGTGGTCATAAATACCACAAAAATAATCCCACTTACAATGTTTCTCTCATTAAGTATTTTAGGAATAGAAGAACTTCAGGTAGTAGAAATAATAGGTTCTATAGACACATTAAATATACTAAGTCTTAACACAAGTGAATACAAACAGGGTTAATCCCAATGGTTGTGATAGAGCAGAAAAGGTTGCATGTGCAGCAGGAAGTTATCCTGTCAGCATATCACACAATACACCTGTGAAGATACTAGGGGCTAGGCCTAAGACTATTCCTTTAAATTAAAAATGGCCTTGTTGAAATGTTCCTTAATGCAAGAGCCTCATAGTATAGTGAATATGGAATGCAATGATATCATTAGTTATTTGGCATCAACAAATTTTGAAACAGAAGATGATGATTATGATAGGGAATTGGAAAATTATACCAGTAATTATTGTCCAGAAATTATCATAGCTATTCAGTGTACATCAGTAATAGCTTTACTCAATTCAGGGAGTCAAATTTCCTTTATTTTAAATTTTTTTATAATAAGCTTGCTGAAATTGATTCTGAAATTCCTATGTTGCCATTGAGACAGACAAAGGTTACAATGGCAAGTGATCATAAGGTGAAATTGTCCTGTCTGCAAATATGGCTGAATATGAAAATTAATTCAATCATAGTGGAACAAATCTTTTTGATTATGTCTGGACTTATTCATGAGGTCATAATAGGATCCAACTTCATGAATTGGTTTGGATGTATTATTGATTATACAAAAAAAAAATGATTATCAAAGGGAAAAAACATAGTTTTAAGAGGTCGGTACCCAGCAAAAGTGTAAGTGTACTAGCCATCCAATATAATTCTACAGAGTCAGATTTATATGCAAAGTTTTATAAAACATCCGAATTAGATGACAACTTTAAAGAAAAGTTTTTTCAGGTACTCTGTAGATATAAGGATGTGTTGCCAATGTTAAAGCTATCCTATATCTCATCAATATAAAGATTTAGTAAGAAAGCAAATTGATCAAATAGTTGAGTTGGAAAATTATTAAGAAAAGTCCCTCAGCCTATAACAGTCCATTAGTGGTTGTTCATAAAATGAACAGGTCCATATGCGAGGTTTTTGAATCATTAATGATTCTAGAATATGATGTCCCTCCTACTGTGCAGGAATTGCTCATTAAATGTAAGAACAAAAAGGTCTTTTTTACAGTTGACATAGCAGCTAGTGATTAGCAGGTATATTTGCATGATGAAGATCAGAAATATACTGCATTTAAATATGAGGGCTACTCATATGTTTTAAAAGAATGTCTTTCAGGCTTATATATAGTGGAGCTGGACTCCTCAGGTGTTTAGACAATGTATTGTCTCATGAAGTCAAAGGCATTATTACTATGTATGCAGATGATGTTGTGATTGCTTCTGAACACATATCAGAGCATTTCCATCATCTTAATACGTTTCTGAGAGAGTGTGCAGAGAAAATATTAAAATAAATTTAAAAAAAAGTAGAATAGCAGTTAAGGAAATAGAATTTTTGGGACATATTGTAGGATATGAGGGAATAAAACCATATCCTGACAAAGTAAAGTTTATTCAAAATTTTTCCATTCAAGAGAATAGAAAGCAATTATGTTTTTTCCCTTGGTGGCTGAGATTTTAAAAAATTTTGCATATGACACTGTTCATATATTAAATCTATTAAGAAAAGATGTGAAATGAAAATGAACTGAGAACCACTCTATAGAATTTGAAAGAATAAAATCAAATTTTCTGAAGACTGTAAACTCATATTACCTTGATTTCCAAGAAATATTTTATGTACAAACTGACAGTAGAAGGTATGATGTATGAGTAGTTTTATTTCAGCTGTACCATGAAAAAAGCCCCATGTCTTATATTTTAGAGTATATTGTTGAAGGATTCAGAATTACATTATACCACCCCAGAGAAAGAAGCATTGGCTGTTGAATGGGCTTTTCAAAAGCTACAACAGTATTTAATTTGATCTGAAATAGTTGTTACTACAGATCACAAGAATTTTGAATTTATAAATCGAAGCTATTTACATAGTGAAAAGCTAGTTAGATGGAGACTCTTCCTTCAACAATTTAATTATAAGGTTCAGTATTGTAATGTAAAGGATAATATAGTAGTAGATATTCTAAGTAGGAATTCTGTCAACATAGATACCTGTCATTAAAATCTATATCATGCTTTTATCACTATAATCTTTCTGCTAGATGATGAATCAGTAAAAAATTATTTAAATAATTTAAAAATTTTACAATCATGTGATTCAAAGTTGAATGCCATTATTCAATATTTGTATGCGGAAATTGAATCAGTAGCCATAAACAGAACAATCAACAGTAAAGTAATTTTGAGATATAAGATGAGTAAAGGTCTGTTGTGTTAAAGGGTAAATGATTGCCATGATCATTCATGGAGAATTGTGTTACCCTCATGTATTAGAAATTGATTGATATAGTATGTGCATTGACTTTATGGGCACTACAGATCCAGAAAGGTAGAATATATTGTGTTCAGACTGTTTTACTAGCCTGAGTTGTATGCGTCCATAATGAATGGGCTCAAATATTGTGAGACCTGTTTTAAATCAAAATATGCTAGAAAGTCATAGGCTGGGGCATTGATACCAGTAATATGTGCTTGTCCCAATGATCTCTGGGAATTCTATTTCTATGGGCCTTTACCATCCTATAAAGGGTTTAAGTTTATTTTGTTCACTTATGATGTCTTCTCCAATTTTGTAGTGGCATATCCAGTGACCAAGGCCAATTCAAGGAATGTAATCAAATGCTTGCAAGAAATACACTTTATAAATATAGGGATACCCAGGAGTATTTTGACAGACCATGCTACATCTTTCCTATTTAAGAAGTGGTAAAGTTGTATTGAACAACAGTGTATAAAACATAACCTCTGTTCATTTAGGAACTCACAATCTAACCCATGTGAAAAAGTTTTGCATGAGCTGGGTATATTGTTTAGGGTATACCTAGAAAGCAACCACATGCTTGGATGAATAAATTGAAGGATGTCATTCATTGTATAAATATAACCCAGAATGAATCCACTAAATTCACCCCAATGTATCTGCACATTGGATATAAGGGACCTAATCTAATTAAGACCCCCTTACTATTATAGCTGAAGAAGAGGTAGATTATAGTGATAATTAAACAAAGGCTGGTCAGAATTTGAGAGAGATGGGATAGAAAAGTATAACCCAAACCTCTCATAAGACTTGTGTATTTAAAGTAGGAGATTTTGTATTTATAAGATCTCCCCAAATCAGTGACCAAGAGAATTATAAGTTCAAAAAATTTTTGAATGTATGTGAGGAACCATTCCAAATAAAAAGAAAAGTGGGAGAGTATGCATTTCTTATAGAAACCCCTGAAGGTCAAAAAGGTACCTTCAATGCCTGAAGTTTAAAGCCAGTAGCACCTCCCAATTAAATAAAAGATATTCATTAAAGTAACTTTATTACTATGTCTCATGATATTTATTATTATGACCTAAATTAATTAGTTATAGTGTAAATACACATATAAAAAAACAGAGTGAAAAGTATTTATAGTCAAAAGACTTTGAAATTTTTTATTGTAAAGTATACAAATACTATTTAATATTAGACCTTGGAAAATGGACTAATGGTGATGAGTGGATGATTAAATGCATTGGAAATATAGAGTGTAGGATTTTAATGGCTGTGCTAATTGTAAATTGTAATTATTTGTATGATTAAATATTTTCTATGAGGGAGTTGGCAGAAATATAGATGTATGTTGTGGCTCAAAACTCTATATAAATTTATATTGAAGTCTGAAGTCGACAGATGTCCAGACTTATTATGAAGTGGCAGATGGCAAGAATTCCTTGATGGCAGGATTTATACTTTGATATGAGTTGTAATTTTAAGGAGAAATGTGCAGTTGTTTCCCCAACCTGCATAAATAAAGCTATTCAAACAAATGGTCCCTGATTAGCATCAATGTAAGGCACAACTTAGTTCACAAGGTAGTTGCCAGATCCTCCAGAAATTAAAATTGGATTTGATTAACATTTAGTTTGTTTATTTTAGAATTATATGTGATTGTAAAATGGGATATCTCTGTTGTTTTGAATCTCCAGCTCATTCTACAAATTAAATTTTATTTGTTTACTTTAATTTTATAGGAAAGGTGACTTAAAAGCTAGTATTTTCAATGTCCAAAGCAAGACTTGAATAAAAATAAGATATTCATTAAAGTTATATTCACATTTTTATGATAATATTGTAAAGTTTAAAGTTTAGGCCCATAGTAATGTCAATGAAATGAACTACAGATATGTCTAAAAAAAGCTATTGTTTAGTTTTAAGGAAGTAAAACATATTTCACTTTATAAATGAATTTTGTTTTGTAATATATTTGGCTTGCATGAAACAAATATTAAATGATTTTCTTGTTTGACTCTAACTTTAGAGCATTGTTGTTAAGGAAGTTGCTAAGAAAATATATAAAGATGTAAATATTTAATTATGAAATCCAATATAATTTTAAAAAAAACCCTAGAGATGTGATTATACAACATACGTGGTAGATTTAAAAAAAATACATGTAACTATTATAAGAAGATAATGATAAAAAAATAAACAAATTTCATATTGATTTGATCAGGACAGTGTATTTGAAATTTTTGGATAACATATTAAATGATATGAACATCAAGACAGATAGAATGGATAGATGTTTATTTGTATTGAAGTTAAAATGTTTAATGACTTGGAAGACAGGGAAAAGATCCTTTATTTTTTCCCATAGATGGAAGATGTTATGAATATTCAGATTAATGATCAAAGTATTTAAAAAAAAATAAAGAAGTTTGTTGATCTTGTTTGATTTTTCTTTTGCTTAATAAATGGATAATGGAAGATCCAAAACATATAAGTTTAAATTGATAATGATGGCAACCTAAAGTATTTTAAATAGTATTATTTACAGCTAATTCGAGCTTCAAAATGTTAAATTCATTATAATCAAACTAAAAAAAAACATATAAGCAAACAAATTTTGGAAATAATTTATTGTAATATAAATGTTTACTTAAATAGGATCAATATTATTTTACATATTTTATTTGTTACTGCAATCACCATGGTAACATTAATACATATAATTCGATGTTTTTATATCAGGTATATTTGTTTATAAAGAAGTGGTGGTATAAAGGAAATATCAACAAAATTAATTTACAGTACAGTTAAATGTCAAGAACGTTTGCGTGTTGAGATAAGAATAGGAAGACAATAATATATGGTGGCTACATGTTGTATGGATATGGAAGATAGTCAAACTATAACAGAGTGGCACAGTATCATATGTGTATGCCTCATTAAGGAAACACAGTGTGGTTCAAAGAAAAAGGGAAGAGAATAATGGTTATAGGGGATATGAATGAACATTTTAAAAATTGATAATATAGTTAAATAAGAATGGATAGCTTTTGAAATCATTTTGTCAGAGAGTGAATTTGAGCATTGAAAATGTATCAGATATTTATGAGGGACAATACGCAGTCTAGAAATAATATATTTCACACGATAGATTGTGTATTAGTAGAGAAAGAGGGAATGAATAAAGGATGGAAAATTAAGGTGTTTCATACTGAAGAGAGAGTATGTAATATAGATCATAACTTCTTTGTGATAGAAATGGTTAATAATTTGATGGAGACTAGAAATAAAAATAGAAACAATAGTGAAAGATGGGATGGTAGAGTGAATGATAGGAATAAGTCGGAAAAATATAAAATACAAGTTGAAGAAACCATGGAAGGGTTGGTTGTGGTGAGTATAAGGACTGGTGTGATGAAATAGAACAAGTGGCAAATTTAGGTGAGAATATTCAGAAGAATAGAAAAAATAAAAAATGAGAGTTAGTAATACTGTAAAAAAGTGGAAAAAAGCATGCAGAGTATATAAGTGTGCTAATTAAAACAAAGAAAGTGAAAAAGATATTAATGCTAAATGGAAAAAGTACATAGAAAAAAAGTTGGCAAAATAGATAATTATAGAGAGAGAATAAAATTAAATACTAAATTGTTGGAGGACATTAATAAAAGTGGGAAAAATTGGAATAAAAATTTTTGGAATTACATTAAAAGGAGAAATATAATAGAGATAATATTACTAGATGATGACTGAATAGAGTGTAGCTGTAGAGAAGAATTTGAGAGAATTTTAAATAGATATGTAATGGATAAAAAAGTTAAATGTGAAGGACAGAGTGATAGAAAACATAAAAGCAAATAGTAATGGATCAAATAGAGTAATAGAAAATAGAAAGCATATAGTAATGCAAATATTAGGTTTACAAAAAATGAACTGAATGAGGCAGTGATGAAATTGAAAAGTGGAAAGGCAAGAGGTTTAAATGAATGGGCAGTAGAGTTGGTAATGAATTTAGAGCATAGGACAAAAAAAGCTTTTATCCTGTTTTAATAAGATGGCACAAAAAAGAGATTTTATGGGTAGTTGGAGTAATATAAAAGTAAGATTAGTATTTAAAGGAAAGTATACAGACCATAGAAGGCTAAATAATTAAAGACCTATAGTGGTAACACAATTTAGTATAAAGCTTTCTCATATATAGTTGCTGGAAGGGTTGCAAAATGGATGGAAGAAAATAATGTAATGGAGAAAATGCAAGGAAGTTTTAGATCAGTTAGGTATATAGAAGATAGTTTATTTGTAATTACACAATTTATGGATATGAGTAGGAATTCAGGCAGACAGTTATATTTGGGTTTTAAAGATACAGAGAAGGCATATGATAGAGTAAATAGAAATAGATTATATGTAAGGTTAGAAATTTGATTATATATATATATATATATATATATATATATATATATATATATATATATATATATATATATATATATATATATATATATATATATATATATATATATATATATATATCAATTAGGGAATATAGAATCAATTAAAGTTTAAAATTGGGGTGAGACTAAGGCAAAATGCACTATGTCACTTATTTTGTTTTGTTGTATTCGAGTGAAATGCAGAAAGCAATAGAAAAACTAGAAAAAGGTTAGACATATCACTAATATGTGCAAAGGAGTATGTACTAGGTTGTGGTTTTTATTTGCAAATGATATTTTTATGTGTAGAAAAAAATGAAGATATGGAAGTTATTCTGAGGAAATGTGCAAGTGTGAGTAAAGAGATGGGCATTAAATTTAGTGAAGAAAAATCAAATATAATGATGTTTAATACTGGGAAAAAAGAAGATAAATAATTTTTATTATGAGATATAAAGTTAAATGTATTGAATAGGTATAGTGATTTGGGAAACATCTTAAGTAATCAGATAAATTGCTTGAATGAATGGGAAAAAAATTGATAAATAAAGCAAAGAAAAAAAGGATTGATAAAGAAAACTGTTTTCATATAATAAATATAATGTAGCTAGAGTCGTATGAAAGGAAGTGGCATTACCCAGTTCACCATATGGCAATTATGTGTTATGTGTTAATAAAGGGGTATTAAATTATTTCGAAAAAGTACAAAAAGAAGTAGGGTGACATGCATTAATTGCAGATGTCTGGACAGCAAAAAAGGCAATTCAAGAAAAATGGGATGGTCAATTTTTATATGAAAGATGCAAAAAGCAAAATGAAAATCTTCAATAAATTGCAGTTTATGGATAATAAAAAATAGCCTAATAGTATTTACTTGCGTTATAAATAAAGGGCAGACAAAAAGATGGGTGAGAAAAGTAATGCAGTATTTAGAAGATTTGGATGAATAATTTATATCAGTATACTTATACAAATGTTTGGATGATTAAATTAGGATGGTTGTTGAGTGTTATAGTGGTAAAGAATGGGATAGAAGAACAGATGCAGTAATAAAAAATAGGGAGTTGGAGAGATGGAGAACTAAGTTGGAAAGTAAAAAGTGTTTAAATATTTATAGAAGTAAATGGAACATTGGGTGCGAGTTAATTTATAGTAAAGAGCAAAAAAAGTAATTCCATGTTTAAGGTTCAAACAGGATATTTAGCAACAAAGTAATATACATGTAATGTGGTGATTTAGTCTGCAAGTTGTGTAAAAAAGGCATATACAATATTAGGCATCTGTTAATTCAATATAAATGCTTGAAAACAGAAAAAGTACAAATAATGAAGTTATGGAAGAATAAATATAAATAAAGTGATTATACAGAAAGTGGGGTTATTGTTTCTTATGCTGGTTTGGGAAAATATAAGGGGGGGGGGGTTTAGATATGAAAATCATGGTGGTGACAAAGATTATGCTGTGGACATGTGATGGAACAGAATATGGGAAAAATTATGGTGGAAAATGAAAAGGAGAAGTAAAGTGGCTAACAGTTTCCTGTGGACATAGCTGCTGAGAGATTCTTGATTCCATATAAAAATAAGTCACAGTGTGTCATATCACGTCACATTCATCAATTTTGATTGTTATTGGTTACGTTAAGATCTCCCATAACACTTGTGATGTTTGACTATGTATTAGTTTTTATGAACTCAACTTTTATACTATGAGTAATAGTAGATTTTTTTGAATTCATTTCCAACATATATCTATAGTTTTAGATGTTTACTTTGTTTCAATAGCCTTGGTATCCTTTCCATATTCGTTTTTCAAATTACTGATGCTGTTTTCAATTTGTTTTCCAAATTCAATAAATCATGTTTGACATTTATAATCTCTTTCATCAATTTGTTTTGCCATATCTAATGATAGTGTCATCATGTCATTTTTCATTTCTATTTAAAAATCAGCATATTTTTTTTTCACCTTTATTTTCAATAAACTACATTGTTTTTGTCATATATCATAATAGTTTCATCTTATAATTTTTCATTCCAATTTTAAAATCATCATTGTATTTGTTCATACCTTGTTTAGTGATCATATTCATCAAAAAATTTTGTTTCACGATCATCATCAACTGGTTGAGAACAGAGTCATTTGTGTTTGTTCTCACTTGTTTTTTCACTCTGCTCATTAATGTTTCTTGGGATGTAATATTTTTTAATATCGTGTCCCCAAATGAACCAATATTTTATTCTTCATGACTTTTAAGAATTGAAGGATCCATATTTTTTAAAAGAATTTGATATTTGTTGTATATCAATTCTTTGTATTTCATGTTTAATATGAATTTTATCACTTTTTTCTAATTCTATTATTTTTGCCTTACTCTGAGTGATCATTCAATATAAATTTTTATTTCAATATTTATTTTCCATAAACTAACTTTATAATTTTTTACTCCAAACTATTCTTTCTCAATATGTACAAAGTTGATAAAAATCATAGAGAGATCGAAAATGCAATATATGTGTAAAAGAACAAACAGATGCTACTGACCTCATTTAAAAAATTAAAAGACTAAAATGGAGTTGGGGTGGACATATTGCTAAAAGAGATGACAATAGATAGATTATTGAAATCTTAAACTGGATTCCAAAAGATTATAAAAGACCCACAAAGAGACCACATGTGAGATGGATGGATGAAATAAGAAAATGTGCAGGGCTAATGTGAAGAAATGAAGTTAAAGATCGGAGAAGATGGATTGAACTTGGAGAGACCTTCATCCTGTAGTGGATTGATAAAGATTAATGATGATATCCCATAAGTGTTAAAATTTTTATTTTATTTAATTGTTTTTTTAACTTATTAATTTGTCACTTTCGATCTTGTTTTTATAATATATTTAATCAATTGCCACTATAATATTTTATTTATTTGTAATTATTTGTAAATATTTATTTCATTTATATATTTCGAATTCATGACATTCTCAAATTGTTTGTGTATAATAATACAATCATTTATTTTGAGCCCCTAATATTTTGCACAATATATAATAAGACACAATATTCTCGTGTGCTTTTATTTAACAGTGCCACAGATTTTAACACGGATGAATCCGCAAAATATATCTTCATATCAACATTATTAACCTCTACAGAGGAAATATTTAAACAGCTTCGAGTATTTGAAAGAATGTGGATTATGAAATCTAAGTTACTAATTTATCTTTTCTATTAGCATGTAAAAATCATGATGTTAAACCCACTTGTGGCAAAATAATATTTCATATGTAAAATTATAATATTAGTAAAATTCTAAGGAAAACAAGCAATATTATTTCAAATTCTTTTATTAGAGAAACTCCAAAAAAACTAGACAAAATTGATAAAGTACTAGTGGATTTACGTTTATTTTTAGTAATAACATACAGCTTTTACTGTGGACTAGTTTTGTTTGTATTGCAAATTTTAGATTAATTAAAGATTCGGAATTTGTAACAGCAAAGCAAAAGAAAAAATCACAAATGCTAATTAGAACACAATCACCAATCACTACATATCCAAATCAGAAAACAAAATTAATTTTATAATGTGTATGGATTGCTTAAAAAAAATTAAAAAATTTCATCTTGCAAAGTCAAATATGTTACATAAAATATTCATCCAAAATTCAGTACTAGATTTTAGTGTTTTATCACACGATGTTTACTAATCATAATATATTCTTATTTAGCCTTACTTTAGTATGATATAAGTGTAATAATCAATATATTCCTGTTATTCAATAACAAAAATATACTATGCATATTGTTTATATAATTTACTTTGTACTATTGTATTTTAAAAATATGCAATACTTATTTTTCTTTCAAAAATAATAATAAAGCATTCAAAAATAATTCACATTTTAAAGAAAATATCTTGTTTAGATACTCTATTCCAAAATTTATATTTCATTTCCAAAATAAATTCAAAAATATATTCTATGATTCTTTCTTTTCCTAAGGATTCATTGGACTTTCAAGTTATAAAATTCTATTCCTTCTAAGCAAATAAACCAATCTTATACAAAACGATAGCATAACCTAAATTCTGAATTATTTATCATTTCTTTTAAACATATCTTACTGAACGATGCAGTTACATGAAATAAAGATAGCAAAATAGATGCATAGAGTTTAAGGAAGAAAGCTAGAGTATCACTCATAATATATCTCAAAATCATGGCACAGTGCATTAACTAGATAACATTTACCTGTCTAATATCCTCTAGTACATAAGCGATGTTAAAGCTATTTCTTCAGCTTTATTATAACATCAAATATTTAAAGAAATATAAAACACTGTCCAAATAAAATGTATTTCAGTCATAGGGCTTTGTTAACTATGCTGATATCCACATAAAGACTAAATATTATTCACATTCCTTATAACATCCTATTTCTTAAAAACATCATCTTGGTTTCCTGTTCACTACATACTTCCAGGCCACTATCTCAACATTATTTCTCAAGATTTTCCACATCTTACATCGATAAATAACTATCTGCATTTACAAAACAATAAATAAAATTCATTGATAATTAAACAATCCAACTGTTACACAAGAAAAGTTTGTCCACTTCATCATTCTGTATGCTTAATCATATATAATCTAACCAGACAATATCTGAATATCCAATAACATGAAAGTTTTGAAAGAATCACATAATTATTTGTTATTAAGTTGGATTATATCATTAATATAAAAAAATCATCGTTTGCATATTTTCAAATCAATCCTATCTCATAATGTTTTTTTTTTTTAAAAAAATGTTGTATGAAATGCGTTACATATAATTAAAAAGACTTTTACACTTCATTCTTATGATCCATAGATGATCTAAAGAAAACAAACAATATACACTATAAATTATTAATAGTCATTACTATTACCAAAATAACCTTTATCTGATCATCATATTCAGTAGGCTTCTTCATCCATTGGATATAGAACATCGCATAAACAAAGAAAATACACATCCATACGTTTTATCTTAAAATATTCTTATATAAATTATTAGAATGTTATATTATAAAATTCTAATATTAATAAATTAATGTTTTTATGTTTTTCTTAATCTTATATAAAAAGCAAAAATTTAGATTTAAACTAGGTTAATAAATATAAAAAGGAATCAAAATTATAATTACATATTTTCTTGACAATAGTTCCTGATAAGTCCAAAATGTTAATTTTTCTTTAGAGTTTCCTAAATGTTCTCCTTAAACCGCGTTAAAGTTTAAAAATAAAAATAATTATTAATCCATTTAGTAAAATTTATAGAAAATAATCCTTGATTTTAGTATTTAGGATGATAATTATTAAATCATAATATTAATTAATCCCGTGAAGTTTCTTAATATTCTCTGCCAATATTCTCTGTGGCGTATCTGATGCATCCTCCATCTAGCTTAACTTTAAAAATATTCAGTAAACTTTTTTTTACAATATTTCCATGGATCCATCTTTTATTCAACTATGTTCACTTTTTTTACATAAGTTTCCTTTTAATACATTTAAACTTTCGTTTGGTAATTTTTTTTATATATCAGTTTCAAAAAAAAAACTTCAAGTACTTTTAAACAAATCTTTTCTAAATACATTTTAAACAATTCTAAGACTGGTGGTTTTAATATCAAAAACGCTTCTGTAACATATTCTCCTGGGTTCTTTCATTAAATCTTGAAAATATTTTTTTTAAAATGTTACCTTCAGAAAGGATATAACATTTTACTCCTTTTGATATAATATAATATAAAATGATTCATAAGATATAATTGTCTTATTACTATTTTTAAAAAATAAAACTTGAATAAGCTTATAAATAATATGTTTCAATACTTTTTTTAAGACTTCGTATAATGTCTGAACTGAGGGTTTTATGCACTAGAACAGTTCTCTGGTGAAGCACTAACAAAGCTGTATCAACAAATATTCCAAATATTTTTATATTATTAGAATTTATATGAATTTTATTCTACAGTATATCCATCCTTTATTGTGAAGTTTCTTAGTTAAACTCAGATAAAATAACACTGATAACGGACTTTTAAAAAATTTAACAAGGCATGTTAAACGAAATTATTAAAATATTTTTTTTATTTTACACTCTCTTTTTTGCAAGTTACTTTTAAAAAAATATCAATTAGTTTTTTCAAATAAAACTATAAGAAATATTAAAAAAATTTGTCTAAAATAAAAATTTTCAAGTACTATCTCTTCGATAGTTACTAATATACCTTTCTCTGGATTCAATCCATTATTAATCTCCTCTGATACCCCCTGTGCAATTCGTATTTATATTCTAGAAAATACATCATTTGATTAGTTGATTCTTACTTTTAGTTTGAGAACAAATTTACATATTTTTAGTTTTAGAGAATTAAGTTTCAAAAATAAAAATTATGACGTAATGAACTTAAAATATTATTTAAAATACCACTTTTAAATCAATTATTAATTTATCAAAATTATTTAATCTTTTAAAATAACATTTAATATTTATCCCACTCTTAATATTCAATTTATCTAGTTTTATTTAAACAAAATATTTAATTTTTATATTATAAGTGTATTCATCTTTATTACATCATTTAAGCATGTTATACGATAGTTAACTTAATATTTAATATTTGCTTTATGCTAGGTAATCATTATATCCAATTCTATAATGCTATTTCAAAATATTTCAAACTTTGTTATTAATTCAAACAAGCAGTGTGTGTGAAAGTATGCAGTATACAAGTCACATGATCAATATAAAATTTAGACAGACGATTCTCAATCTAAGTCTCTGTCCAGATTAATTAAATTGCAACACTTTATTATATTATATAAAATAATTATAAAAATTTGAAAAAATAATTTAAAATATAGAATTAAATACAATTTTCACCATCATAAAGTTTATTTTTTAAAATATACTATATTAATTTTGACTATTATATATGACTATAAATTTAAATATAGCATCTATTAAATTATAAGTTTTAAACTATTAAAATCGAACTTTTTAAATATACTTTTAATTATTTATAGCTGTGTTATTTAATATGGGCAGCTTTTGCAACCATATGCAACAATATTTAAAGCTTTACTTAACTATTTTTAAATGATTCGCTATAATTTTATATACTATGTATTTTCTTTAGCTTCAAATTGTACTTTATAACATAATTAACTTAATATAATTACCATATTAAAAGAACATATTCTAAAATTTAAAATTTTTAGTAATTGACTGTGATGGACTATTACTGACCTATAGAAAAGGGCACAATATATATATATATATATATATATATATATATATATATATATATATATATATATATATATATATATATATATATATATATATATATATATATATATATATCAGCACTGTAATAGATATATACTCTATAATTTAAGTGTGTTCTTGTATAAAGCTATGCCCGTCATAATTTTAGAAAAATAATGGCAAGAAATACCACCAATTGACCATATTTCTAGGAAAGAATGGTTACCTTCAACACAACGTACATGGCTCCATGGTATAATCACCCTCACCACCTGGATAAGAATTCCAACCAGCATCTGCTTCCAATAAAGAATGTTGCAAACAAGCAACCTATCCAGAGAAAAGTGTCAGTGCCTATTTCCAAATGACAGATGACTCAAGTACAAGAAAAAAAATTGGTAATACTTCATTACTGCATAGCTCTATAAATTTATTTCAAATCCTACAATACATTTACTAAGCTAGCTATTACTAATGTTCATGTCAACAATAAATTATCCTTTAATTAAAATTGTTTTAAAGTAAAATTGTCTTAGGATAACTGTAAACCTATCTATAAATTAATTTAATATAACTTATTCTTTTGACTTGGAATAACATATCTATTTTTCTATTTTGATTTTTTTTTTATTGATATGATATGCCAATGTTTCAAAACAATGAGTAACTAATTTTATAAACTTTTGGGAGAGACAATTAGACACATCTCCAATGTAATATCATCATTATTCTTTAGCTGGCAGGAATCACAGCTTTGAAATCTTTTCCTATGAGATAACAACAGAATGCTATGTGCTCATTATCTATATTTATTTATTTTATTATTTGTTAGCATGCCTAATCAGTTTAAATCATGATTATATTTATTAGTTAGATAATAACAATGGATGATATTAAAAGTATATTAGTAAATGTTGTAAACCCTGAAATATGCTTTCTTCTCTTTACTGTTTTTATAAATAATGTTATACAGATTCAATATATATATATATATATATATATATATATATATATATATATATATATATATATATATATATATATATATATATATATATATATATATATATATATATATATATATATATATATATTATTATATAATTATTATATGCTATCTTAAGAGCTGGATCATGTTAGTTTCAGCAGGCTAAAACTAAATATATTTAGGTTTATTACTTAGTTATTTTCAATATGTATTAGTATCATTATTAAGCATGGAAGTGCATTTTCATTAAGCACATAGTGTGCACTAATGTTATGCTGCTTTTCCTTAAGGAGGTTCATAGTATCCAGCTGCCCATTATATACTTTGAATGGCTATGTATTAAAAACTGGAACACAAGGGTCCAGAAAAGTATTCAAGTCCTATCAGATACTCTGAACTGATGTGTTCTTAGTTATTGTACCAAGCCATTTGGTCCAACAGCACTGAGTATTTGTTACTGAAGCCTATGAGCAATTACACATTTGCACTACAATTTTACATTTAATATTTTAGTGCTATAGTTTTTAGATGTCAATGAATGGTAACTTGTTCAGTCCCTTCTTATTAGTAACCTTCAGCATTATACTGAACATGGAATCTGGTTTTACCTAATGAGCCTGCATGTCAAGTATTTTAATTTCTCATTGGTAATATATTACATTTTATTAGCTTAATGCTCTTTATATATATATATATATATATATATATATATATATATATATATATATATATATATATATATATATATATATATATATATATATATATATATATATATATATATATATATATATATATATATATATATATATATATATATATATATATATATATCAAAATGAGACCACAGTATAATCCATCTCATCATTATTGTAATGCCTGTGCCTGTGTGAGCAATCCATTCAATCAATGCTAAATAATTATGTTCTTTTCACTTTAATTTATTTCATCAATATTTTATGATGTACATTTAAATTTAAAATTTGTTCAATGTTATTTTTTGCAATTTACTCCAAATCACTCAAACCTTTTATTAATATATATTGTGTATTACCTTAGCTAAGTCACAACATTTTGAGGTAGTCATTCAATCTTTAATTGTAGTTAAGTATTAACTTTTTCTTTAAGTTTTATGCTTCCTCCTTTACTCATTGAGCTCACCAAAAAAAATTGATAATGAGTGTAACCTCATAAATATCATTCATAGTGTAGGAAATAATGGAGTAATGGAGTACTGGTGAAAGAGTTGAAGCATGGTCAGATTCATGGTGTTACCACCTTATCTAGATCAGCTTTGGTGCAATTTTCCTGGAATCTAGATTTTGTTGCATAAATGCACAAATATGACTGGTACAATATATGTATGTATAATATAAATGATTTTAAAAGAAAAAGCAATATAATGTGCATTTTGTGAAAATAATAACACAAGTTTTAATTAACTTTATAATGAATTTCTGACTTACTCTTCAACACAGTGGGCTGCAGTAAGAATCCATCGATCACTTATAATAGCACCACCACATTTATAATATCCTTTACTTGACCACAATGAAACCTGAAACACATATATTACTTTGTGTGATTTATTTCTGTGCTTACTTTTTTACAATTACATTAGTGTATGTATATATATATATATATATATATATATATATATATATATATATATATATATATATATATATATATATATATATATATATATATATATATATATTGTGCCAGGCATTATCAAATGTCCATGCACAAAATCTGCTGTAAAGAATATTACAGCAGATACATTTATGAATTTGTAGATATTAAGCACAACAAATATATAAATGTGCTATTTTAGTAATGGAATGGTCCGAGCATTAAAATACCCACACACACCAATTTAAATAATATGAAATTGACATAGAAAATATTGTAGTAAACTCATGTATTTTTTTGGTTTTATATTTCCTTTTTGTATATGTCTTATGATATGTTATTTTATGTATTTGGCTTTCTCTGAAAAATTCAAATAGAGAAAAGCAATTGTTCCAATATAATTGTACATATTTTTTTTTTTTTGTAATTACTTTTCTAAAAACTAATTTTATTCTGTAAACTAAGAATGTTAATTGCTTGTGCAAAAATCTGATCAAAAGCAAAATGTTTGATAATGCTTTAATTAAACTGTTATCTTTTTAAAAATTCTTTTGAATTGATTTTGTGAGCAAGTGGTCTGAGTAATCAATAAGGAATGTTATAATCTAAATGATAAGATAAATTGAAAGGATTGGCTGATTCATGCTTCTCAGGGGGCTAGTGGGATTGATATAGTTTGATCAGGGCAGTGAGATTCAGTCTTTGGTTGGCAGCCATTCTGGGCAAGTCATTCTGTTCGTTGCTCCAGAATTCTCCAAGCGATCAGCTACTTTGAGAGTCATTTATGAATAGTACTATTAGTGACATTCGTTAGAACAAATCTTTTATACAGTTCTTTTAAGAACTCTTGTCTTTGTGGATTCGAATAACTATTGGAGACAGCCTATGAAAATTTATTAAATAATCCTCGTTACTATTTAGATATATAAAAAAAGAGGATATGAAGCAATATACTAGAGATTCCGGCAAAATGACCGTGGGGTAGACAACTAGTCAGTGCACCGCCCTTTCTCTGTCCTAAGCCGCCCAGATGTGACCACGCCAAGTCCAACCGCCCAGGAGGATGACCAGTGCCGCCTTACTAAATGGAAGAAATCGTCACCACACAGCCAGTTAACTTGAAGCCCACTCAGCCCAGAGGAGAAGAATGAAGACGCAGATATAAGTTTATTTTAAGATATTTATTAACGTTGAAATAATTAACTTTTCTATTTCCGATTAGATATATTTTTTTTGTTATTATTATTTATCATTTAAAAATGAGAGAGTCTCTCGCATATGTATAAATTTACGGTTATTGCGGTCATAAATGGTAAAGCTTTTACTTAAATCCTTTGAGTGAATTTTTCTATTTCAAATTAGTATTTTCAACAAAGATGCATGTATATATATGTGTATGCGTACATACGCTTATTATATTCGGTAAATACGATATCTCATGCTGAATATCTAAAAATGTATTAACCAGATATCCTTTTTAAGTTTTTTTTTTTTTTTTGTGACTGCTACACCTCACGATGAGTGTAAGAAGGGATTGATTTATTATAGATTCCCTGCAAGCAAGTACTCTAATAACTTTATATTTAAATAATAGTAAGAGTATAATTGGGCTGCACGTATATACATGTATAGAAATTTATCTTTGGCAAAACAGAAATAGATACAGTACCTTATGGTGATTACGATAGGGTATCTGAGCCAACATAACACATTGACTTGTTGAAATTATATAATTAGTGATATATTTCATTGTGCAAATATGCATAGTTTTTATTATTATATTTCCTATCAATAACAAGGTTTTAAAGTTATCAGTAAAAGCGTATGCCTGTATGACCGAAAATCTCATATCTGTATATCAAATCACACAAATTAAAATTTATTTCTATTGGGTAAAAGGAGCTCAGACCACTTCCATTACTTACAAACATTGTAAATAGCTTTAGGGATTTATTATTATTTTATTTCAAATTGTGTTTATTGATTTCAATGCATACATGGGTTGTTATCATTAATTATTTAGTATTTTTTTTTTTTTATTATATCATCATTAGTATGAAATGGTGGTGGGTATTTGGGATTAAATAAATATTTAATCATAATATTAAACTTGTTTCGGTTTCGTATTATTATTTATATTGATAAAAATGTGTTCTTTCCTTATCAACCACGTACCTGTAATAATCATTTAACTTACCCATTTGAAGACCCTAGATGTAGAGTGACTGAGCTAGCCACAAAGGGATATCGCTCTACCGGGGGTGTTGAATCTTATTCTCATGCTTCGCTGGACATATGGTATTGCACATCCTTCTGGGAGGGAAAAGAAATTCATTTTTATTCTTTTCTAGAAGTGGCGCGCAAAAATCTATTTTGTAAATAGATTTTTCAAAGGTGTGTACTTGCCATTGTTCTAAATATTCGGGCATTCAAATAAGATATCAACAAAAGGGTGTTTTTAACTGGAAGAGTCCTGTCAATCCACTCTTCTATCAGTTTGGCTAGAAGTACCCATATACATGAGTACAGACAATCGGCTAGATTGGTATCCATTTCTTTTCCTGTTAAATCTTGTTCACTTCATGCTCAGTGCAAGATTAGGATCAGGAAATCCGCAGGGAGAATGGACCGGTACAATATAAACAATGAATTGATTTACATTCATTTGTTTAATTTTAAAACATACTAATACAAACTGTTATTTTAATACTACAAATAATAATGATATTATTGAACTATTATACAAACTTTATACAAATAATATTAGCATGCATTTACATCATCCAACTTTGACATACCAATGTACTTTCAATATTGTGTAAATGAATGCAAATATTACCTTTAAAGAGATGTGCAGATAATTTAAATACATACGCATGTTAACATCAATTAGTTTTTCAAAATGTCTTGGACATAAAAATCTCACATGAAAAAGCCATTATTCATAATTTTGTATAAAATAATTAATTTATTTTCGTAAATTTAAAATATATAAAATCCAGATTAATAAATAAATCATATTAGGTTTAAGGGTACCCAAGGATAAAATATAATTAAAGGTAATATAAATAATTAGCACTACTGGATTTATATGTGATTAAAATATGAAGAACAATTGTAGTTAGATACATTTTAAAACATTCCACAATCTGTGGAAATATTAAAACTCGAAGATAAAAAAATTGAGGTCTTTTTTTTTGCAATCACTCGCATAGTGAGAGCCTCTCATGTTACAGAATATAATTATAAACTGAATGTAATGAGAACTATGGAGTAACTAAGTGAACTTCATCAGTGAAGGTATCAATGTGGACCTAGGTATTGCACAGGCCATATCAGTCTTATTATAATTTATGTACGCCTCATTGGCAATATATTAAGTTTGTTATTAAATCTTTATTACTTGTAGTGTGGGTAAATAAACTCAGCATACTGTTATAAAACTTGTTTTCAAATTGTTTTTTTTATTAGTTGGTTTGACCACCTTACCCCATTTGTAGTATTCATGGTGGCTGTACACAACAAAAAACTGGTGCAGTCTTGAAAGGATAAAATTTGTAATTTTGAATGATAATATAATTTATTGTGGAGGAATTTTTTTACTTACTAGTTCTTTGGATTCAGAGTTATTATGATGACTGTGCTACAAGTGACTATAAATGAGTTTAATGTTAATAGTTCTGTTGATTAGACAATTTAACTCAAAATGATTGAGAATTTTTTTATTAATGGAATTGTCAATAACATTAATAAAGTTTCCACATTGTTATGTTGTGCCAGGCAACAAGTGATAGAAATGACAAATGCGTTATATAATTAAAAAGAACCAGAGAAATGTTGTACAAAATAGTAGTTGAACCACTAAATAATTATTTTAGTCCAGAGCCCTTTGAGCACATAGTGTGGCTACATTTTAAAATTGATGGCAAAATAAAATGGAAAGCATACAAGACTACAATCAATCATTGATAGAACTAGTTAAGAGTTGTAATTATGGTGATGCATTTGAAGATGCTCTAATGGAACATTTACTTTGATAGATGTGTGATGATAGGCTAAGACAGCAGTTACTGGCCTTAAAAAACTTGTCATATGAAAAAGCAATCAAAATGGGAGTAGTCCATAAAATAGTGCAAGAACCATCAAGGAAATTTTAAAAATTTACCAATAATTATGAATGTAGTGAGTTCATAAGAAAAATGAAAATAAATATCAGTCTCCTAAGAATAAGCCAAAATAAATTGTTTTCTATTGTTGTGCAAAAAAGGTCATATGGCACATAAGTATAGATTTAACAAAAAGCAATGTAGAGCTTGTGACAAGTAGGGTATTTACAGAAAGCTTGTATGTCAAATAGAGGGCAAAAATGTACTATATCATCCACTTTTCCAAAGGGAAGCAAGCAGAAATGTGAGATCTATAATACTCAGGGTGTTCATTGTGACCAATATATGATTTCAGCAAAATTATTAAATACAAATTTGAAAATGAAAATTGACAGTGGAACAGAAATATCAGTGATGACAGTCAAAAACTGGAAAGTGATAACAACAAATTGCAGGAACCCCCTATTTTAAACAGCACTCGTTTAAGAGTGAAATATGATAATGGTAATATTATGAGAATATTAGGAAAGTAGCAGAGTAAGAATTAAAAAGCATGTAGCTTAACATTGTATATAGTACAAGGCTGTCTAAATCCTACTATAGGTAAAAAATGATTTGATGCCCTGAAAATAGAAAAAATATATGGTGATTAAGACTGCTATCAAGGAAGAAATGAAAAATAAATACTAAAGTTTATTTGGTAATTTTAATGTCCATTTCAGTATTGTCATACATTTTATTCTTTAACTCATTATACAATTTTTATTTCTTTTTAAACACTTTTTTAATGGATTTAGGGTTGATAATGAATAACCATATTTTATATTAAGATAATTTTGAAGAGATGATGAAATTTTCATCCTAGTTGATTAGAGAGATGTTCTAATATATTTTGCGTCAGTTTTGATGTCTTTTTCTGCTTTAAATCCCATTGTTTTTTCTGGGTCTACTTCAATTTTTTTATTCTAGTATTAAGTTTTTAATGTATTTAATTTTTTGAGAATTAATTTTTGATGATCTTCTTTTCATGGGGTAGCAAATTTTCTGAATGATATATTATGCATGTTCGATCATTGTTACTAAGTTTTGTTTTCTCTTTTCACACCATATATAGAATGTAATCATCACTAATTTTTTAAAATATTGCATCCAGTAGGTGTGTGACTTTTATCTTTTTATCAACTGGCTTTGTGTGGTGAACCTGATTCTCCATTGCTTATACCTTTCTTATTCTGAAGCCCCATGGAAATAGCATATAAAACTCAATGACTTGTTCTATCACTTTTCAGTCTGTGCTCGTGATTATCCATTTGACACAAAAGAGTAAATTATATCAAATAATTATGATTATCTGAGTCTCTGCCATGCCACATGCAGACAATGTCCATTATTTTGATACTTACTTTTTAAACAATTGTTTGTACAAAACTTTTCCTGCATTATTTGATATCTGATTGCCTCTGGGTGCACATCTGACAAAAAAAAATTTCAAAATTTGAATTCAGTATCCAGAATATAAGTCGGTTTTTTTCATTAAAGGGTTTCACCATTGTTTAGAATGTCCTTGCAAATAATTAAAAGCAATAATCATGTTCTGACATTCTTTTAGCTGGTTCAGTTGGAAATAATTTTACAAAACTATTAAGGTGTTGAATGAGAATCTCTCAGTCTTCATCTCTAATAATCTGAATTTTTAGAAATTCGTTTATAGAGCTAAAAGTCTACAATTTTGTGCTACCCTGTAACTTGTATTTTCATAGCTTTTTTTTTGGTTTTATACCTTTTGTGATATCATTTTTACTATGTTTTTAAAATTCTTTTCCTCTTTGTATAAATCGATTTTGTGAATCTTCTTTCATTTTTTCATAATTCATTTTTATATCATTTATAATGTCAACTACTTTTTTCTAAATTTGCTGCGTCTTTTTTTGATTGTCAATGAGTTTTTCTGTAAATAATACAATTTGCATTTTATCTTCATATCTCTCCGTTTTTTTACTTTTAGTTTTTTTTCTTATTCTATGATAATTTGCACATTTTTCTGCAAATTAATTTAACTAGATTTAATAAATTTAACTATTTTTTTAATGCCTATGTATTTTTTTCTATATACTGCTTTCTTGATTACTTTTGCTCTAGTACTTCACCAGATATTTTCAACTTCAGACTGCTTCTGATCTTTTATCCTACTTTAAACTTTATTTTATTGCTTGATGCATTTTATTAATTTAATAACCACATTTTTGTTTTTTTTTTCTTCAAATTTTTGTTTCCTTTCTTCATTACTTGAATGCATTTTTTTCAATTTTTTTAAAATTCACTATCAATATTTTGTTGTTTTTCTTCATGTTTCAAATGCATTTTTTTTAAATTTTGGCTGCAGTATTTCCTTATTTCTTGTCATATTTTTTGAATGGATTTCTTCATTTCTTATATGAGCTTGTTCAAATTTTTTATCTCAATTTTTTCCTTTTCTTTCAATTCATCATCTCTTATTAGTTGCTTTTCTTTTAATTTTTGTTTTTTTTTACTTTATATTTTAGTGACATTTCTCTATTTTTTTCTAAATGCATCGAGCATTTTATTAATAAATGTTTCTCTCTTTTATTCAAAAGGCTTTTGCACTATTGGAATAGCTTTTTGCTCTATTGACTCCGATTGCAATGACTGTATTGACTATTGTGTTGTTTATGAATCTTTGTTTAATTGACCTTTTCTTCACTTTATTTTTGAACATGCTATCATCGGTATATATAAATAAATGTTATATTATTCTTTTAATTATATATACTTATTTATGAAAATTTACAAACTTAAACATTTTTTAAATTTATACACAATCATCAAATAAACATATACAAGTTTCAATCTTTTATATACAACCTTCTCCAAAATACTGTGATAGTAATCTACCTTTTACTTATTTTTATGTATTTTCTATATACATATACTATCAATTACTAAATATTACTCTGCTTATTACTGCTTTCATAAAATTAAAGAACATACATATATTTATAAACTTGCTAATCTTATTGTTCATTCCAAATATTCATTGTTGTAATTTATTAAACACCACAGTATGCAAACTTTATTCATCCTCTATTATTTAGGGAATGCACGACTATACAATAGAAAAATTTAAGCATAAAAATATCTTTATGCAACAACATTTTTTACTCCAAATATGTAATGATAAATGTAGTACAGTTAATACATTTGAACCAAAAACAAATAATCACAATGATATATTAAACATGTATTGTAAATCTTGATTCAAATAAATTTCTATACTAGGTAACTGAAGGATGTCTAATAAAATTCAAGTAAATGTTTCACTTCAAATATATAGTAATACTAATCAATGTGATGATGATGATGATGACAATTTACAACTTAAGTATAAGTTCTTCCAAAAGTATTTTATTTTTTATTATCAATAAAGTAAAAATTGAAACTCTGATTCAAAAACCTACTAACTTGAAAGCTTGTTTTTGGAAAATTTATTATCACCTGATTATCATCATTTACTATTATCACCATCCCTTCATATCTCCCAGTAGATTATATTATTTCTCGGGTTTTTTGAATATTATTAGAGCACAGGATTTTAAAAGCATGACATTTTAATCGAGTTAGATGAGGAAACACAAACTAAATTGATTAATACAAAAGTAATTTAACAATTTGTTAATACAGATTATATATTACTGTTGCATATAAATATAAAATATATTTTTGTTCTTAAATTGTAGCTTAAAGCTTTAACATTTTTATAATGATATGGCCTTACCATTGGAAATATTTAAGCAGTTCCAAATTATGGTTTACATAGATATCAGTTTAATGTATTTATGGTGGTCATCATGAATTATTTCAAGGATGGTAGTTCTTTTAAAGCATCAATTATGTTGGAAATAAAATTCTGCACCATTGGTAACATCAAATGGAGTATAGTATCAGAATGTATTGGATACTTTATAAGACACTGTCCATTTTTTATTTACAGCATTATTATAGCAGATTATGACTGGTTTGATGAACTTCAGTTTTACTTTTTGCATCTGAATGCATTTTCTCGAGTATTTTGTCTGGGGTCATTTTTATTATCTTGCCACATATTGCAAATAGACCTCATCTAAATATGATGACGATATCTTGCTCTTATAACCAGAATATTAAAAACAACTTTAAAAGCTGTCAACAAAATATGGCTATCCATGTTATGGTAGAAAACAGTTTTGAACCAAACATTTTTCCTCTTTGCATTGAATTCATATGTTTCTTAAAATATGTCTTCAAATAAACTATAGAAACTGAACTAGATTCAAACGGATGCTTGTTTCACACATCTTTATACCTATTTGATGTTGTTCAATAACCGGTTTTTTAAACAATGGATTTATCACCAATTGATTATGAATAATTTACTTCCTTTTCTTGACAGTACCACATTTTTTTGGAAAACATGTTGTAAAAAAAAATTTACAAATACTATATCATGATTTGATGCATAAATAAAAAAATATTATGATATTCTATATAAATGAATGAATGAATACAAAATATTTTTGTCTATTTCTTCACTTATATTTGTTAACAGCCTTAATGAATATTACTTAACAGTTTTAAAAAAAATTTAAAAAATTATTGTCCATATTTAATTATTGCTTGACTACGAAAAATTATTAGTTCCAAAATTGTAATATTATATTTTGGTCAACAATCAGATTTACTTTAAAATCTTACAGTTAAAAATCAGACTAATCAGGGGCTGAAAGGTCATAATTTTACAAAACACGCAATTCAATTCTTTGTGCACATCAAAACTATTTCTCTCTTATTATTATTTTCTTGTTTTTCACTTAATACAAAGTAGTTATTACAATATTTAATAATATACATAAATTAACTTTTATTTTATTTTTTTAAGCAGGGTAAATATTTGTTACTCAATTTTGACAATGAATATTTATTAAACTTTTTTTTCTTCATGCAAGTTTGTAGGATAACTATATTCAAGTTGCTATAAGTTTTGTTATATTTTCAATATGATATAAAAAATATCTGATATACCATTTGCCTGATATCATTGTCTAGATATAACATCTACTCATCATACAAGTATTGAAGCACGGAACTTCAGATGCCTTCTAGATTTATGCAATGCTTACAACTACATTGAGGAAGCTTGTCTTATGTTATGATGACACTCTCAGCTGTAACAGACAACTTACCTCATGGGAGAATTAGTATTTAATTAGTGTCTAGTGTAATGGTCAGAACGTGTAACTTTCTAACACAATGCAGAGTTCAAACTCCAGACCTGAAACTCAATGTTCTAGGGGTTGCCTCTCAGAAATCCTAAGTTCGAATCTAAAGTCTCCATTCCACAGTGCCATTTATGTGATAATGCATTTGAAGTTACTAATATCATAGTTTCTTTTTGGTGCCAGTCATCAGGGAGAAGCAAGAGACTACATTGAAATATATAACTAGATTACCGCATTTTTATACGCATGTTCTTGAGGGTACAGCCTTAATAAATATTACATACATAATTAATGTGCATTTAAATAAATTTATAACTCTAACTAAAGACTATGGATATTACAATATATATATATATATATAATGAGAAGTAGACAGAAGTAATGGTGTGGATCACAGAAAATAAATAAATATATTTATACTGATTATAATTTAAATACGGTTTATTAATTAGCACTATAAAATAGCTTTGTTTAAATTAGCCAGACCAGGCCATCAAATTTAAAGATAAACATATTTTAAATAGATACAATAAAATGCTATTTACATTAATGGCTGGTTAATATATACAATCTTTCTATATCTCAGGTCAATGTAGGATGAAATTATGACAATGTGCTTAAACCAAATATACAATCATAAAAGAAATAATTTCACAAATACAAAGCCTATGGCAAATGTGATAAGTGTTGCTTAATTCAATTTATATTCTAAAATCTGAAAAAAAAAAGAACTTATATTGCTTTCTAGAATGGTGTGAATAAAAACTTGTTGAGCTAGAGGCATGGAAGTGGTTAAAATGTCGGTAATTGATAAATATATTTAATTATAACAAGAAAATTGTGGGTCTAGTGTAGACTTAATATATAGAATAAAGTGTGAAATGTTGAAATCGTGTCTTTGTGAAATAAAATAAAATAAATACTAAAATGAAAATAGATGAGATGGCATTTCACCATGGACTCTGTTGAATTTTAATCACAAACAGTCCAATAAAGGCCTAGTAATGTAAACTCCATATCTGGGTGATTGAAGCATATATTCCATGTATGGCTTTTAGCTCATATAATATCTGGAAGTTGTGAGAATAAAAAGAAAAAGGTCTGAGTGTTAAATCCCTGTATAAACAAATCAAGGTCTCAACATCCTATATGCTTACCCTAGTAACACAATATAAATAGAACAAATATATAAAAGGGGGTAACTGAACAGGTAAAAGTGCTTAATGAATTCCCTATATTTTTGAAGACGGTCCACACATTTTTGACTTCAATGTTGCAGTTCGTAAAAAGGCATTATAAACACAATGTTATTTGAAAATAATAAAATGGAGTGGAATATGTGATTAAAAGGGATTGATAAGGCTAACCACAATCATGCATTTCTATAATTATAAAATCTACTATTCAAGCTCATGCATATCCTCACATCATATATATAATATGTGAAATATACCTTTCTTGAAATAAAATAAAACAGAGTATCCCCAAAGAAGTGATTTTAGAAAACATTTATTTAAAAGTCTACTAAAAATTAATCCGCAACAATATAATGGCACACTAATAGGAAGAAAATAATTCACTCATTCAATGGCTATTTGAGCACACGATTATAATAATAAAAAATGGCAAATATATAAAATAAAAAATATTAACTCAAAGATAGAAAAAAAGCATGCAAGTTAAATTACAAATACATTTTACAGAAATACTATTCATAATAAATGAAATACATTTAAATTTTTGCTAGATTTTAGAAATAAAATAGGCAACACATGAGCAGTTGGCTTAACGTTGTTAGCTCATTTTAACTTTGGGCCATCCATGTACATTTTGTGATTTAAATTTCCAATGAAAGTTAGGTAGCATGTGATCAATATGGCAGCTATTTGTTTCATGATTAAAGATGATACATGTTCAGCAGTGTTGGCAATTTACAACAGGTCCAGAGCAAAAAGATGGTATATGCCACAGGACTAGCCACCTGGAAAGGAAAAGCCTTCCAGTTGGTCTACTCAGACAATCTCAACTAATAGGCAAGGCCCGTAATTTACTAATTTCTCTAATGGTATAGGGCTGGCTTTAGCTTCTTGTAATAAATTTATAAACTTAAAATCTCAGTGAACTTCAGCTTTATTAACATTATACTTCTCAAAGTGATTTAACAAATCAAACAGAATTCAACTCATAGAGCATAACCAAAACACAATATATTTAAAGCTGAACACAGACTAAAAATAAGCAATAACATAATCAAATAATAGCAAAGCATAGCATTATATAACAAAAATAAAAATCGGCCCTATATATTCTAAACCAGCATACAATAGAACTACCCTGCAGTAGTCACTATAGAGCCAAAAACAGATACAAAATCACAGATGCCAACTTATCTGAATATCTGAAAAGAAAGATTTTATGATTAGTTTTTGCTTTTAAGATATTCAGATTACAACATTTAATTTTAAAATGTTTTAATTAAAAAATACCTGAGTAAACACCTGTTGTTAATTTGATGGCAAAATTTAAGCCACTAATTAATAAATGTTACCAAAACGTTGATTAATTAATTTTATTGTTACTTTTAAACTTTCATGTGATTTTAGAAATCTAAAACCAAAATTAGTTTACTTTTAAATTGTAAAATGTTTAAATCTATTTACCAAGAAATATTACCTTACTAAATGAAAATAAATATTACGCATGTAATATCTCCAAAATAAAGAGAGTTAACAAACATAACTTCAAATAATGAAAGTATTATTTTATTTAAGTTTTGAAAGCATTATCACACTCTGTGTGTAAATTTACTTATATAACCTACTTTTTAAAATAAATATGTATACATGCATACACTCACAATTGACAAATTATTAATAATAGGATTTTACAATTATATATACCATGAGCATTAATATATTTTTGATCTAATTTGTCGGAATTTAAGCATATAATGGCAGTACAGACACACTATAGTAAATTGGGATTTGATCTAGGTTATGAGTGAAGGGAAAGCTAAAAGAAAGAAATACTAAGATTTGTACAGCAAATCTTACTGTTTCATTTACTCTTGTTTGCAGGATAAACAAAAAAATCTTTAAAAAAAGGTATTATAACAGGTATCCATCCATTTGTATTAAAAAACTTCCATTAAAGAAAATCTGACAAGATTATAATACATTACAAAATTGGATATGAAGGAAACAAAATTCATTTATACACCGGGATATGTTAGGCTATTCATCATCTAGCAAATCTCAAAATTTATCTTACATAATTTACATTATCATTTATTTTATAAAATGTACTGTATGAATACCCATTAAACCATCATTTTCTAAAATATTGGGGTTTCCCAAGTTCAAGTCTCTTTTTTATGTATTTTTCATTTAAATTGGTCGTTTCTACATCTGTTTCTGTGGCTTATATCCCTGAATCTAATAGCTTATAGCAGTATCTCAGGGTTAGTGACTATATTTTTGAGTGGTCAGGCTTCCTTATTCTGTCTGGTGTTTTTTTGCCCATAAGATTAATTCCAGTATTGTCAAAAATTCTGCCATTTTCTCCCCTTCTTTATTCTACTCTGGCCATCCTTTGTTCGATTGGTAATGGCATGTTTTTTGGATGGTGCTGATAATATTGGCATCATAAAACGCAAATCTAGTAAGTGATCTAAAGTGGTTCACTTGTGATATTAAAAACTGCATGTGAGGTTTTTTTTATCACTCCATACATTTTTGAATGATTGTGTTTAGGATCCCACTATCTCAATCATCATTCCATTAGTACTTTAACAAAATTTTACTGTAGACTGTGAAGTTGTTTGGCTTTTATTTCAGCATGCCCCACCATTCTCTTGCATAAACTTGTAAATAATGGCTGGTGATCGCAGTCTGTTCATGAGAGCTGGTTTTATAAAATCAAAAAAAAATTTCCAGTTTTCCAAGTGTGAGTGGAGGTTTTCTCCTATCTCTCCATGAAAGATTTTAATAGTGATGACTTTGGCTAGAAGGTTTAAAGTTTTACATCTGGTATTCAGCATTCAGCCCATATTAGTGACATCTGCACCCACTGTATTATCATTGTCAATTTGTAATGATAGGTCAGTATTGACAGTCTTGGTTTGGTAGACTGGTTCATTGGCATGTACCCCTTTATCATCTTCTGCATTAGTTGAATCATTGGGATCTATCTCTTGGCTTAAAGGGTTTTTCTCTTAACCACCCAACTGGGTTAAGGTCCATTTAACTTTTCTTTCCTTCAGTTATTCCTTGACTACTTTTTGAGTAGCATTCATTGATTTTAATTTGGGAGGACCTTATGCTCTTCTCTTACTTTTCTCAATGTTTAATGGATGAATCTGGTAAATTCTCTATGTTCCTCATCACTTCGAGCTTTTCTTCATTTCTTATTACTGTTTCTCACTTTTCTTCCACACCTCTACCAAAGTCCTGAAAGGGATCTGATCATTATCTATATTAGCCATGGCCTTGGATGATTATTGTGATCATGGTTTATGTTTGCTATTTGTAGTTACTATTAATGATATAAATTTTTTTTTGATACTTATGTTTTATGGCTACAACTTTTATATATATA
>JAQFVV010008045.1:0-44204 GCA_028023455.1 Epiperipatus broadwayi
AGTTAAATTAGAAATTGTAATGTGTGTATATTTTTGAAATAAAAAAGAGCGTTAACACAAAAATATCCCGTAAGAAAAGTACAATTGTACACGGTTTTTTTAAATGTCATAAAAAACATATATTAAACATTTTATTATATATATTTGTCGTTGTTTAAAAAAGTTTTAGTTTTTTTCTTTTCTCCAACTACTGTTATACTTTGTTGAATATAGTTTACATTTATAGTTATCATTATTTTATAGATGTTAGTAAAAAAAAATATTTACAAAAATACGATTTTGATATTTTTTATTTTAACATTACAAACAACAAAAAAATAACCTTAAAACTAACCCTAAACCTAATCCTAAACCTAACCCTAATCCTAACCCTAATCCTAACCCTAAATCTAACCCTAAATGTAAGTGTTACAAGTTTTACTTTTAGTTATCATTCTATTTGAAATCAAAAGTAGCGGTAAACAAAAAAAAAAAAAAAGCCGTAACCCCAGTAAAAAAATCTCCGATAGAAACTTGATTTTTCTAATAAAAAGCAAACTAAAAAAGACGAATCAAATTGTAATTTGTTTATTTTATTTTACATTTATTATTATCATTTAATTTGTATACGTTAATAAAAAATAATATTTAAAATTAAGTAATATTTAAAAAAGACGATTTTCTTTTGTTTTTATTTTCGCATTACAAAAAACACATCAAAATGATTATAATTAACAGCCCGGGAATGATCATATTTTATAGTTTAAGCATGAAAACTGTGCCATCGAGTGGGATATAGTAGCTATTTGACGACAACCAAAGTTTAAATATACAGATAAACTTCTTTTTTTTTAATAAAAAAATTAATCTCTTAACAAAAATTAACATTTCAGCAAAATCTTATTAGCCATCTTAAGACATAACTATTATTTATTAATGTTTATTTTGTAATGACTTGATAATTTTTTTTCCATATGTCATAGCATGGAGGCGAACCCGCAATAACCGTCTGCAACCAACTGTTTGCTTGCAAGGCGGCTGCACTGACCTCTCTGCTAACAACGCTTGACAATGACTTGATAATTTAATGGATAAATAATAGATAATTCTATAGACATAGTTAGGCTGAAATGTTGCATTTGCAGTGACAATATTTTTTTTCCATTTAAAAGAAAAGATGGTATTATGGTTTATATATTCCATATTGTACATTCTAATCTTATTGTTGGTTGATCTGAGTAAAACAGTAATATAGAAATTTAGGGGAAAAAAAACAATTTAATTGATCTATAATACTTTTTTATATTTACATATATATATATTTGTTATTAAACTAATGTGACCAATTGACCTATTCGTGTAAGAATTTCTATTCGTTTAACTATTTATATTTTTACCTGTCTGCAATTTGAGTTGTTTGCCTATTCACCTTAATGCCTTTACACTGTTTTCGTAATAACTCATTTATCGATTCATTTATCTATCTATCTTATTCTTCTACTGATACACTTACAAACACATACTTAATTATTTAGCTATATGTTTATATATCTCTTTTTCTATCGCTCTCTCTTTCTATCAATTTTCTGACTCTTTAACTGCTTGCCATAATGTATGTTTGTCTTTCAATATACACATTTATCATTTAATAAATCTATATATTCACCTATTTATTTATCTTTATAAAAGTATCTATATCTATCTATTTTTATATTCCTCTAGGTGACCTATATTTACATATAATTAACTACATACCTATATATAATTGACTTCTTATTGGTCTATTACCTGTCGGATAGTGTATTTTTTTTGCCTATTTGACTGCCTAACTATATGTATAGCTGTCTTTCATTTATCTATTTATCAAGTAATAATCTATCTATCCATCTGGGTCTATCTACATATGTGTCTGTTTATCTATATGTCTGATCATTTAAATATTCATCCACAAATTTATATAATCATCTATTTATCTTAATTTGACTCCCCTTTCACTTGAATTATATATGTATACAGTCATTAGCCTTTAAAAAAGCAAGTATAAAATAAAACTAATAATGTATATATTTTAATTGTTAATGGACAATGCCACTAATGAGGCTATCGTTTTAGAAAAAATATCCCAGGCAAAATTATGTCATATTTTAATTAAATAAATAATTTGAATTTATAATTTAATATTTGTCCACTTTTTTATTAATTATTATTGAGAAAAAAAAGAAAAGTGATTATAAAAATATTGCAGTAAAGTTTATTTACTTTTGAGAGAGACAACTTTAAAAATATTTGTAATATTTACAAAGTATAGTTGTATTTAAATATTATAAAGTCATTTAATTCTATTTCTTCTTCCAAAAGAAAGATAATGAATTAAGTTACTTGGCCTTTAATAATTTTAATTTTGCATTCGATTGAAAAAGGGAAGGAACTGTTCTTTTATTTCTTATTAACCGACAAGTTGTTTTTTTTTTTAAGATTTTTATTTTTTTAATATAATTAACTTTATTAATGTTATGTTTATATGCAGTCGCAATAAACACAGACTTGCAAACACGTTTAAATATTTTATTAAGAACTTTACATTATATATTTGTATAAATATATGATATATCGTTTGCCTCATGCGATTGGTTAGATATAATGTCTAGTTACCGTACAACTGTTGAAATAAGGGTTTTTAAGTGCATTTCTAGGTATACTTAACAGGTCCAGCTATATCATGACATCTTGCCTCGTGTCTGGTTAGTCTCTAGCAGCTTTCGCTTTGACGATAAATGTGCCTTACTGCTTTTGCAATCAAATATGAAGCAATAGACTCATTGTTGCCTAACTGTATCTTTAAATAAACTCCCCTGTTTTCACTGAACATCCTTGTCTTTTGACCAGTTTCTGTCATTGATTTTATTTTTATTTCTAAACATTGAGTCTGTCATTATAAATGCCAAATCTGTTCAAGATAAGATTGTAATTTTGTCAGCTTCATTATTTAAAGGCAAGTTAAGCTGTAATATTCCTTCCACTCTCCCTGGTTAAAATCATCTCTGGATAATGTAGTCATTGAGTTATATAGGTGGATATATTGGTCACTTATTGGCTTATTCAGGTATTGTTCCATTATCATCAGTTTTGATGTCTTTATCAGTAGGTTTCTTCATCAGTAAGTCTGCTATCTTCATCATCAGTTCTTATGTCTGTGAATCCTCTAGACCCTTTACATGTGGCTAGTGAGCTGTAAATCAATTTTAGCTAGTCTTTGTGTCTGTGGGGTTGCAATCCACCCATGGCTTGAACATCCATCTCTTGAAATCTTTTTATATTTATTGCAACTGCTGGAACTCATTTAATGGTTTCAGTATACTTGCAGTACAAGATATGAGCACCTATCTGCATTTTATCACTTTGTTTTTGATTTCATAGACATTCTGATTATGCCTCAAGACTAACATATATGTCTTCAGATCCAAATTTTTATCAAACACATCTTGGTAGCTCTCATTTGATTTTTTTGCTACTTGTGAGCTGGTTCACTCTAATCACTATGAAACTCAAGTGATTAGACCAGTCATTACTTAAGAAACTATTGCTCACTTGCTGTGTCAGCAAGAGGTAAGTGAATAGTTTTAGTAGGTGTTGTGACTTTAACTACTATTTGACCCAATAATTGTATTCAATTGCCTTAAATATCAGTAAATATTTAGCTGTTAGGTTGCAGCTGATATTGTAGCTGATAAATATTTTTTATTACTATTAATAATATTCAATTCATGTTTTGACACAATTGTAATTGCAGATCCAGCATCCAGTTCCATGTTACTGGCATATGATTAATTAATTTTGTATTTGAAGGCTGAATCAATGCCTCTCATGATACAAACACTAATTTTATTTGATTTTACATTACCTTTGTATTTTTTAGAATGTATCATTCCATTCTTTTCTGCATGACTTTTTTTTAAAAAAACAAGCAGCTACTATGTCTGAAAAGTTTACAATAATTAAACATTTTCAAACTATGTTTCTAAATAGAATCTCATAAGAAAAGGTTTCAAATGATCTAGCTTTCCAATCCATAGTTTTAATATTAGGACTTCTTTTAATTTATGTGGTCATCTGAATCACTACAGGTTTATCTAGAACTGCTTGTGAGTCTTCAGATACAAAGGTAGTATTTGGATACTTCGACAATTTGATCATGACCCCAAGATAATATTTTTTGAAAATATAATGATCTCTTAGTACATCATTTAACAGATCCCAGAACTCACAGCAATACCAAGCTTTTAGAGATTAGTGATTTAATCTCTTGCATTCTCTGTTTCATTTGGCTACATAGATTGAAGTGATATTTCTTCATTATCATTACAGGTTTTGGAGCAGAACAATGCAACAATAGAGAAAGCACATTATCAAAATCAAGCTCTTCCAGAAGCAATGTTGTGAGTTGTGAACATCTATGTACTGAAAATCATTATGAATATCACTATTTTTACTTCATATTTTTGAATCTGAATCCCTTGGAGATATGACAGTACTTGATCTATATATATATATAGGTTAGGCAATTTTCCAGATAATCTGAATTGAATTCCTTCAAATCATGTTAATTCTTTTTTCCACTGTGGGGAAAAATTATTTGTCACAGAACTAATCAATTGTGTAAATGCTGAATCTGATCAAGATAAGATTGTAACCTGAATAAGTCCATTACTTGATGGTAAGTTGTGCCATAACAATTAATTATTCAAAAAAATCACTGAAATTTCTTTACCAATATCTCATAATTATGGCTATAGTCTTATTTATTATCTTTATTTGAAAAAAGTTAAACAATAGAAGAATCTTTAAATTCTATTGACACGATGTTATCAATCTATATGTTGCCAAAAATGACAAAAATTCTAAAATTAATATTTTATCACAATAGTTTAAATACCAGGGATCATTTTAGAATTTATAATCTTTCTATTAGTGGTTTTAGTCTTATTAATCTGGATATTTTTACACAAATATGCATCAATATATTGGACAAATATATTACTAAATGTAAGATTATTTTTCTTATTATTTGAAAATCATCGAAATCCTTTCTCCAATTGTTTAAAATTCCAATATTTTAATATAATATCCAACAACTAAGTGAAAAAATATTTTTTGCATCTATGCTAAATTAAATTATTTTTCGGTTCTATGTTTTTTTTAACATTTGCAGTTTTTATCACTGATTCACAAGTCCTTTTGTGGGTCATATATTTTCTGCTTAAAATGTTTATATTTATTATGACTTTTCATTTTTTTTTAAATTCAGCAATACAGAGAATGTCATAATTTTTGTTAATCCAATCATTAATAATAGCATCATTATCAGAGATCCAATCAGAATTTCTTTTTTAAACAGAGCAACTAACATCCATGTCTTTCAATGTAAAGTTTGTTTCTGTCTAGACAATTATGTGCACCAGCCACATGATCAACCTAAAAATTAAAAAAAGCAATTGTCAGTTATTAAAAAGTAGCATGATTAGAAGTTGCTTTTAATGAATGAACTTCAAGAGTTCTACTAATATATTTGAAGTAGAATCTATTTCAATAGTATACTCATTTTAATATGGCCAACAATCTGTGATTAATAATACAGTTAATATATTATTTTGATAATGTGTGAATTCGGTTTTCTTTATAGTGATTTTTGTTCATACAAAATGTTTTAGTTGACAATTTAGTAATGCATTATGGTAATACACTACTTGAATTCAAATAGCCAGTGCTATTTATTTTTATAACTTTGGCCATAGTTTACATTTACTATTATTATGTGCATTAAATTTCACAAAATGTAAACTTCATTCTCATAATCCAATAATAAATAAAAGCATTCTTTTGATTAATATTGTCAATCTAAAATTGAAACTTAAACATTAATTACAAATACATCTAAAAGTTCCAAAGTTCCAAGTACAGGAGATTTTGACTAAGACAGTATTAAATTCATCGTTTTTTCACTTGATGGCTGTTCTTTTAAAAAAAGCTTTTAACTTTCTGTCTTTTCATTAAACATTCTTCATTTTTAATAAAATAACTATATCAATCTTAGTTCATGACATTTAAAAGTCAGTCTTCAAAAAGTGTTACCAAGAAAAATAATCCATTTTACATTTTTTTTTAAAAATGCATATATTATTATCCATTATCTTCTATTGTGATCTCATTACCTTTCTGTTTGCTACAATACTTCTACTGTTTACATGAGAAATGTTCCAGTTATGATGATGTAGACAAACTTTTATGCAAAAATGATTATTTTAGAGCATTTTTAAAAGATAATTTTAGATTTGCGATTGTATTCTCCAGTTGAAAATCTTGGTTTCTAAATCTGGTTTTGGTATTCGTTATTGATTTGTAATGTTATAAGTGAGATGCCACTTGTATACTTTAAATAATCATACAAACTTGCATTGAAATGAAATATTTGTTTAAAAATGCTGTACATGTAAATACAATATGCAAATGTAGCTGGCCAAATATTTAGACCTATTTTCATAATTAATATTTTAAATGGTCAGTGGCATAATCAATTCAAAACTATTGGATCTTTTACAAACTTATACTGTTAAAAGTAGGAAAAACCTTTTAGATATAGTAACTTTTTGATGGACTAATATATAAAAAAGAAACATATTGCTTATTGACTATTCACAGTTAAAAATCAGATTTGAAAATAATTCCGTTAATCACCAATGTGAATCCCATTAGTAATTTAAAATGAGCACCTAACACAAATATGTATATATTGCTACAATTTTATTTACAACAATTTTTTTTTCACATTTGAAAATAATTAAATTATTCACCAATGTGGACCCCATTAAATAATTTTAGATCATGATCTAATACACACACACCCACACACACATATTACAACTGCTAAACTTCCTGCATGATACACCTCCATTATGTTCACACCGCATGATGGTAATAGTCAATCCTGGTTATTCACAGCTAATCCTCATGTTTAAAACTAATTATATCAATGTGAATGTCATTGGTAGCATTATTTCAATACTAACATATGTTTACATATATATGTACATATATTTTATTAAAAATCAATCAACACTTAGACAATCCCAATATTAATAACAATCAATAAATACAAACTGTTGTCAAGGCAATCTTTTACCAATAAAGATGGAATATATATTTTCATCTGTAACAAAAACTAAAGATTATATTTTGGTTTAGGATATTCTGTTGTTTAATAAATAATCAATAATATTCATTAATGTACTTATCTAAAATGGCCGGCTTCAAAGTTGTGAACACAAAAAATTAGACACTTCTGAATCAATGTGTATTAATTTGATATTGCTAAATTCTGAAGGATGAAAATATATTGAAAAGATTATGATCTGAATGATGCAAACATATATAAGAGATTATGACCTAGTCAACTGAAAAGTACTTCCTGAGAGTCATTTATCTTTTTCAGTTATCATTATTCTAATGTTTCAAGAATGTTTGGAGGAATGGAAATTTCATTCTTTTTAAAATATATATTATACATAGAAAAAAAAAGAAATAAAGTTGAATTAATCTATGTATTTATATTTCATTTAAAACATATTAATTTTAACTGGGGTTTAAAGTTTATATCTGAACTATAGATAATTTCTAGTTTAATAAATGATCAGTAATAATGATTAATGTATTTGTCTGAAGTAGTTGATGCCAAAGTTATGAGTGCAAAAAATTTGAGACTTGTAAATAAAAATGTAATACATGTAGATAAATCATCTCATTAATAAATGCATTACAAAATGATAACCTATTAATACAAGTATATTATTCTAAAGTCATCATAAAATAATAAAATAATTTTAGAATCATTCTTGATGTTAAAGATATTAGTATATTTGATTCATTCATCAACAATAAATAAAAGAAATAAAACAGAAGTCAAAAGATTTGTGGCAATTCTAATTTATTAAACAGATATGATGAAGGATAAGGATGATGACCACTAATGAAATTTATAGATTCTATCATTATAATAATGAAAAAAACAAAGAGAACTCAATAAAATCATATACAAAATAGGACATTCTAAAGAAATTATTTATTACTAAATGAATCAAATTACCTGAGTATGAAAAGTATTCAACTTGAAGCCAAAACTTCCTGAATAGAAGCTTAACCTGCCATTTTGGATTCCAGTTTTGCCATCTATTTTAAAATTGTGTAATCAATAAATGCTAAATGGTACTGTTTATTAAATCTATAAACCAGTGTTGTCCCATACATATCCCTAGATTAGTTGTCAGTAAAATGATGGCTGTAGAGTCCAAAATGCATTTGATCAAAAAGGCCAAATGCATTAGATTCAGATATAAAACTCATGGGGGCCATAATTCATAAACTAGTACCAAGATATAAAAAAGATAGAATTGGATAGGTTTTTAATAAACACTACTGTTTAGCATTTATTGATCACTCAAAGCTTATAATTGATTGACAGAACAGGAATAATATAAAGATATATTGTGGATGTAGTTCAATTTAAATATCTTAGAATTTTTTAAGCAGAAAGACAGATTTGGATGCTAGAGTGCACCACATATTCTGATGTATTGTTGATTCCTTTAAATTAACACTTTAAAAAATAGAATATATTTTATCAAAATAATGCAATTTTTTTCAATGAAATAAGTCATGTTTATTGTGTGGAAGGGAGTCATGATCTTTGTATTGAAATAATACAGAATGATTGAAAACAAATATGTAAGCAGAATTTCTAATATTTTGAAATTATAATGTAAAAATTTTAAGGCGATTGATTAATAAATTCTTAGATATTATTAAAGTGACAATTGTGAGAGTAATTTATGTTTAGTTGATCAAGTAAATTGTTTGAAGAGTGACCAATTTAAAAAAAATGTGACAGACTTAAAGATAGTTTTAAATAGATAGCTTTCATTAAAAAATGCTGTGAATAAAATACAATAAAAATCCTACAATGAGGATAAATTTTGAAGCTTTTCAAAAAAGTAATAGATCTGCAAAAGGAACTAAAACACAAAATCACAAGACATCAATGAAATAAAATGTAAAACAAATAATATTCAATATATTTGTCATTCATGGATTGATTTGTGTATAGCAGTTTCATTTTTTAATTAAAATGCTAATTAATAACTGAATATGTAATCATACCCCAATGTAAATGTATGTATGGATATATATATAAGTGTACAAATATTAACGGAAGTTGGCTTTTGAAGTGAATGATTGGAAGACTATCTTGTTTTGTATATATATGTTGTATGTTTAGTTGAATTTAATTGCAAAGGTCTATATTTTTTTGTCAAGCATTGGTGGTCGAGAGGTCAGCACAGCTGTCTTACAAGCAGTTGTCCCAGTTTAGTGGGTTTGCTCCCCGGCCGATGCTATGACACATGAAAAAAAAGGTCTATTTTTTAATAGATGAAACTGTGGTGTTGAAAGAATTTTAGTAAAATTTTATTTTTTGGATGTTATTGTAATGTTATATAAATTTCTATTACATATTGTACCAATATTGAAATTGGCACATGATGATTTTGCCTAAAAAAATTATTAAATAATAAATAAGTTATAAAAGTCTAAAAGGTTGCTTTAAGTAAACAAAATCAGTTTGCTGTCAAAAGTAAAATTAAAAGGTCAGAGTTTTAAAACGAAACAAAAAAAAAAAAAATCTTTCGTGAAAGAAAAAGTAAGAGTCAAATAGTTTTCTATCATTAGTTTGAAATAAAAGTTACAATTTATTAATTAGAAGGGGAGAGGGGTCTTTCATTAGAAAAATCAACTAAAGGTTTTATAAAAAGGAAGTAAAGAGTTTTCTTATTAGTATTCGTAAAATATAAAGAATTTAAAGTTTAAAAAAATACAAATCTCTTTTCATTCGAATTAAAGAAAAATAATCTTAAAACTAGTAATATATGTGTGTATATATGTGCGATTGTAAATAAATAAAAAAATGTATGCGAAATAAAAGAAGATTATCATTAAAAACACGGCAATGGCTATTAATTAAAATATAAAACTACAGGATTAAAAAGCTTGTCTCCAATGGATTAGATATAAATTAAAATATAAAACAATACATTTTGCATGGCTATTATTAATTAAGCAATCTTCCAAAACACGTTGTCAAAGGATTAATTGCTAAAGAATTTTGACAACAGATATTTGCCGGAGGATATTACAAGGACAACACGTCGCAGATATAAATAGACTTTTTTTATCAGACAGTTCAGTTCACAAGTCAATTGAGTCAGTTAATTTCAATCAGTTAAGTTAATTGTATCCAGAAACACAAAAATGCAGTGTTGAGCAGCTTTTGGGAATACACATATCTCCAGCCTTATGTCCGATGAAAACAGCAAGATCTGCCCATGAAATAATGTCAGCGTAACATCTTAGAAAATCTCCATCAGTATCTAATTGTCTCCAATAGTAATGATCGTGAATAATAAGGAAACTCATCAAGGAAATGTCCGAGCCAGCTGGAAGAAGCAACAAACAAGAAGAAAACAAAGTTCTAAATCTACATTTCAAAATCCTAGGTAAAACATTTGCTTATTTCGTTTATACTGTAATAGCCATTGCATTGCATTAATTCATGCGAATCCTCCAAGAGTCTAATTATATGAACTCTATATCATACATAAAATGAACTATTGATATGTGTGTTTAAGTTTCAAATGCTATTAATGCTTTATTATATTTGTGAATGCTATAAGAGTTAATATGTGCGTGATAATTATATCAGTGTTATTAGTTAAATTAGATAAATACCAGTGTTCTATTATTAAAATCTCCAAGAATATTTAAACTAGTTTAGAAATGTTAATTTAAAATGTGTGTGTATTATTAAATTATAAAGATGTTTAAATTTAGTAAATTAATGTTAGTTAATAAATTGTCTTTAAAATTAAACTCTATTTGTCAGTCAATTCTTTTTATCAATCTCTTCTTACCAATATTTTATTATTGATTAAAATTAGACTGAGCTAGTTAAGGGAATTGTTTCGAGCGCTGGATTATGAGCCTACTGACCAAATACATTGTTTATTCTTATGAATAGATAACTGGCGCCCGGAGTTTACTCCAAAACAAATAAAGTGTTTGGATAGTAGGGGTTTGAGTCTAGCAGCCGAGGTGGGCCATTATTGATAGTTAAATCTATCAATAATATCTCCCATTTTGCTCGAACATGCCGGTTCATTCACGGAACATTTATAATCAAATAAGATTATAAATGTGTTTTAAAGAAGTTTGAAACCAGCCAAAACCAGCAGGGTAAGTAAGATCTTCTGCAGAGCGAACCCGGTACATATATATATATATTGTCTGCATAGATGTTTAATAAAATTTCATTCAATTTTTTTTTTAAAAAAACCACACATATATACATATATAAATATAGATTGACTGAGAAATTTATAAGTTCAAGCAACTGATTATTATTATGTCTGTTCATAAGATTACCTCTTGCAATCATTCTTGAACATAGTAAATGTATGCAAAGGTGTGATAGTTACCAAATAGCTATTTATTAATAATTTTTTCAATGTTAGTTCAATACTTTAATATTATTTTACAATTAACCAATATACAACTAAGCATATTGAAAACAATTTATATTTCAACTCAAAGTCTATTAGACATATCACTTTTACATTTTATGAATTGTTGAAAAGCGAGAAGGGAATTAATCCATGAATTTAACATGACAGTAAAAGAACTATCAAAAAATTGTATATATAAAAACTAATAGATGAAGTTTTGCTCAAACAGATATCAATTTGAGATAGCCACTTCTAATTATCAGGCATTGAACCTACAGCTAGGCACTTAAGCAAATAAATAACACATAAGGCATTGCTTGAGTTTCAGATAGATGGAGCTTGAGAGCACCAGTAACATAAAATCCTTAAAAAAATCAGGTATTTTGTAGTTTATGTGGGTAAACGTATACTTTCAGATATATGTTGTAGAGTTTTAATTGAATTATCAATCTTAAAGTTAATACAAAAAAAATTAGTTATTTTTCATCACATCAATATTTAATTAGTGCTTTTCTTCATCATTGATTTTATCCACAATGTTATTCTTTGCAATCATATTTCCACAATGAAGACCAAACAAAACCGATAATAAATATACAACAATGCTTAACTAGTTAGCAAATAATAATTTATTAGCAATTTTTTCATATTAGTTTAATATGTTAAAATTATTATATGATTAGTCAGTATATGTCTATCATACTTACATCTTACAGAAACATCCTAAAGCATACATAAAACATAATCCAGATTAAAACAATCTAGGCCTGCTCTTTGGTTTTCTGTATTGGTATACCTTATCTACCATTTCTTCACTTTATTCTTTGTACAGGTCACTTCTGATAAACTAAAAGAATCTTGTTTGCTTGTGTGCTATTCTTTAAAATGTGTACTAGAAAATGACTTTTCATGGTTGATTTCAACATTTGAATCTGAATTTTCTTTCTACTTTTCATTTCACTGTATTTCTCCCATATTGAGAAAATTGTGATGATCATTTATGCCTAGGTTATCAGATACACTGAAGACCAAATTCAAAATTTTAGAACGTCTTTAATCCTTTTGATAATAAAGATGTTGACGAAATATAAGTTTCACAGCTGGATAAGGTACTGTGAGCACTTGAGCAAAATCCTACTGAAGCAAAAGTCAGAAAATGAGATTACTCCCATAATCCAGAAGATGTAGACATTCAAATCCTTTTGCTGATTCATCAGACAGTTAGTAAAATCAAAGATACAAGTACTGAAGAAGACTTCATTGAAATAATATTTCAGTTTAATAAATATGGTAATTGTTTTATAAGTTCTGCAGAACTTAGACAACTTCTGACCACTTTAGATGAGCAATTAATTGATGAAGAGATGGAACAGTTGCTCACAGGTCATAAAGATAGTCAAGGAAATAATGAGTTGTGAAGATGTTGTCTGAGCCATTGTGATCAGTTAACTCATAAATTACATATACCCAAATTTGTTTCTTTGTATTGCATCATCTATGTGATATGTTGTAGTGATGAAATGGTCAATGATAGGGTTTTAATGCCATGAAAGCTTAACATAAATAAACAACATTTATACATTTAAAGATATATATGTCAAAATTATATCATAGTCTATCTTACGCAACATATTGAGTGTGTCTTACAATGTTTGTTAACTATAAATTTAAACACATTCCATGTTATCATCTATTTTTTACCAAACTATATAATATATGAAACTGAATATCATAGTTGAAATATGTTTTTGTATCTTAATTTATAAAAATCTTCAGATGTGAGTTTCTCTAGGTTAAAACCTTTATTTGCTGAACTGAACCTCTTTTCAATTTTTGTAACTCTTTTTTTCTAACTTCTCATTAGCAGTTACAGGTATTAATCCAACAGGCCCTATCTGCCTCTTAGTGACAGTTGTGTTCACATTGTTATTCAGAAGTAATTAGCTATTCATATGTTATCACAGGATAATTCTTTTTCTCATTTTTAATATATATAAATAGTAAATCATTTGATCATAATAAATTAATTTCTTTCATCTGGTTATTTATTGCATACTGTTGTTTTATTTAATCTTTGGGATCAACTTTAAGAACAATACCATAAATCAAGCACATATTCCAAATATAAAATCTATACTTCTATATATGTAATTTATCATTGAAATATGTATAGAATGCACTGATATAGTTTAATTAACTCTTCATAACAACTCCAAGGAAGACCGCTTGATCATTATAATTTGTAGTTTGCCATTGCTAGCCATATTAAGAACTGCTTCATCAACCTTAAGAAAGTTTTAAGTTACCAAATTTTATATTAGCAACAATTGCTTCTTCAACTCATACTTATTTTATATATAATTTTCAGGTTTTACTGAGTAATTTCGATTAAGTAAAAATTTGTATTTAAAATATAGAGGAGAATGAAAAACTTTTATATCTTCTAACTTTTTCAATTCTCTTTTAATATTTAAGTAAAGTAATAGAGCTTGTCGACCTTGGGTTAAGCGTCGTAATGGAAATATAAAATTAAAAAAAAAAAAGAATGAAAGAAAGAAGCCTTATAAACATTGTCTTCCAAATAGTGACCTATTATTCTCCTGTTCACAAGATAGTAACGAGCTGCTGACTTCTTTTCGAGATTACACTACCATAATGAGAGAATCGCACCACTTTTAGTTAACGCCGCGCTCAATAGAAGCCCGGTTCGCATCAGAGCAAAACATCAACTATTTGAAACAGTGGCATTGTCAGGTTGTCAGTAAATGAACCCGAGTTCCGAGGTCGGTATCAGCTCACGATGCTTCTTGTCACTTGGAAGGCAATGGGCAATTACCGCTGTATTTGATCAAAAAGGTTTCTTTGTGACTAAACGTTAGCTGCACGATCTAACTCTTATCAAGTTTTACGCCTCCTGCTTAAAAAGTTACCGAATAAATTGCAATGCTATTTGATTTTTCTATATAGATATTAGTTATGCGCTTCTGCTTTATATTAATCAAAATAAAATACTAAAAATAATTTGAAAGAGTCAAAATATTTTAATAAATGTATTTCTATAAATGCTGTCAAGGCTTATCACTGAGATTGCTCGTCATTTTTCAGCAGAGTTTTTGATTGACAAAGTTTTTGAGTAAACTAATTCATTCGTTCGCTATCCAAGATACTTTAACTGAAAGATTGAGAAGTGCATCCAACAGTGAGTTGCATAATTGAATACTAGCCATTTATTAGCTTTATCTTCTCCTCATGCTTTCGTTTCATTACGTTATTATGTTTATACGAATTACTTGAATAAAGGGTAAGGTTATCAAGCTAACGTTGACTGAAAGTAGTTGCATATTTTATAATTGAAAAATGTATTATTAAAAGGATGGCAAAAAATGAAGTTACAAACAAATCAACTTTTGAATCTTTATCTCTAACCTAATCATTGTTTAGTAGTAGGGGGCACTGAGCAATGACATGGAATTAGATATTTTTATTATTATCGCAAAACAGATAAATAAATAAATAAAACCTACAATTTATATACACTGAGTATCTCTTTTTCGCACATCTTTTATATGCGTTGAATGATTTGTTAAAACGGTTTATTGATTTTTTAAAATATTTTTGCAATGTTCATAGTTATCGAGCAATAAAAAAAGAAGGGTTGACGTCAACAAATAGCTTGCCTTTGAATTCGCTTAATTTTTAATAAAATTTTATACGGAATGTACTATTTAAAGTTAATTATGACAGATGCGATAAGTTATATCATTCGATAGCAGTAAACAGTTAATTACTATTATTACAAATGGCAGATGCTGTCTTGTGTTTTCGATTCCTTAGTAAATAAACATATGAGTTGTACCTGGAGAGCATTAAATAGGCTGGAATCATATTATGTTTTTGGTTTTATTCTCAAAACAATTAACTAAGGTTAAAAAGTATTTCCAATGATTGGCCGGTAAAGAATTTGAATTTTTTTAAACATTCTTTTAGTAAACCAAGTATCCTCTAAAAACATATACAATTATGAAATGAGCAAAAAACAAACAAAATGCATATATACAATTTTCATAAAGCTTTTTTAAATTTATGACAGTTTTAAATGACTACAAGCCTTCTTCAGAATTTGGTTTGTATGCATGCCTCCTTAATCTCAACTCACAACCATCTACCATCGCAGAAATTCACATAATTCTTTTCCTCATTTTGCAACCATATCATGAATAATCTTCAGACTTTAGTGAGATAGAGAAAATAAACTTTCTTCATGTCCATGTTGACAACTCAATAATTTTTACTATTCTCTTGCATTGGTTTTATCCACTTTTATATTGTACCAGATACAAAAAAAGTCTTAGAAATACCAGATGGCAAAATGAAAGAATCATCATCATTAGTACATTAGTTTATAGTTTTCTACTTTTTCTTTTTCTATGTATTGATTTCTATTATAACATATACCATTTACACCTTTTTAAACACTTTATCAATACTTTTATTTGTATCAAACTAACAGTTTATGCAGTCATCATCAGAGCTATTGTTAATTATTAACAAGAGCTCTGAGGATGACTGCATAAACTGTTAGTTTGATACAAATAAAAGTATTGATAAAATGTTTAAAAAGATGTAAATGGTATGATACATTAGTTTATAGTTATATAATGTATGCAAGATGATGACAACTTATAAATATATCTTTCTGATTATTTAATCCTCTTAATTTCCTCAATGAAATGTGAATGTGTTACACACAAATCATTTTTAATCATATATCATAAGTTAATGAGACATGTTCTTAAAGTAAAAATTTGTATTATTTAATGTCTCATATATATATACAAAGTAAAAATGAATAAGTACAATATACTAAAATCTTAAAAAAATAAGAATGAAGAATTATGAATTATCTAATCTATTTTTAAATTACTGCTAGCAATTAAAATGTTTGGGTTAACTATACTACTTATTAAAGATTTTATAATTTACACCCAATTTCTGACCAGTATTTCAACATTAAAATTATTTTTTTTATTTTCACTATGCATGGTCTAATTTTGAGAATTTTCCAAAAAAATATTTTTTTTACTTAGCTATATTTCTTTATCAATAGTTTTGTTGAATTTTATTTTTTTCTGAGATTCATCTAAAATTATATATCTGAATTTTTTATGCATTTCAATTTAACCACAGTTTTTTTTTTTTATTCGTAGATAGATTGAGTACGTGATACATTTTACTTTACAGAACAAAACAATGCAAACTATAAGATAATTTTAGGGTCTATAACTCATACTTTACATTTACTACACTTCCATAGAATAGACAATTAAGTCATCTAAGGTTCATATTTAGAACAATGTTATATATATATATATGTAATACAAATAAAATGTCCGTTGATTAAAAACCTATTGTAATAACAGTAAAAATAACAAATAAAATGATAATTAACTTTTATATACAATCTTTCAGTCCACAGAAGTACTTTTTTTAATTCCTTAACCTGCCTCAACTACCATTAAATTCAAAAAATAAAACTAAAGCAAACATCATCAACTCAAATTCCGTGAATCCTGAATTTTAATGTTAGCTGTGACTATCAATTATATTCATATTATTTTTAATTATTAAAATTGCCTTCTTAATTTTTCTTTTATTATGGTTTCTCTCTTTATGAAGAATCTTAACACTTTCAATATCAAACTTAATTTCCATTTCCTTTCATGATCCAAGAAACTGGAAACGGTCATTAAATCATTATTATTGTTACTTTTCACATGCTTGTATAACAATTTATACTCTTTTAATACTATTTCAATACTGCATCTCCATTCACTTATATATAATATACATCCACAAAAAATTTGATATACAACATTACTTTTCTGCTTGACAGGTTTGACATTTTTAGAATTATTCACTAATTTATTAACATTATTTGTAACACAAAATGTAACATTAAACACATTTTTATATATATCCTTAAAAAATTTCACTTTAGCATTTGAAATATATGGAATATATATCCATATTTTACTATCAATCTTCATCTCTTTTAAACCATTATAATTCTTTTTCATTTGACATAAAGTATTGTTAATCTGTTCCATCTTAAATTATTTGAACTTAAATTATATAATAAAATTGAGAAGAAAATTGATATTTTATTTAATAAGCAGTATTCATAGACTTATAATAAAATGAATTTTATTAATTTGTCAAATAAAAAGATATATTTGATTCAGAAATATGTTTTAAGTCATGGAACTAAATATGCTGGCAATACTTGGGATGACTATAATTTGGAATTAATTGCAGCAGTTCAAAATTCATTTCAAATGATTCCTGATGGTAGTCATATTGGTAATGAAATTGTTAAAATTAATTGTCATAAATTTAATGTGACTCCTTATAAAAATTCATATGAATTGGCCATTTTAGAATTTAAACAAAGGCTCAAGAATGATAATATAATTTGTTTGAAAAAAGATAAAAGTATGTGGATGTGTTTAATGGCAAAATGTCAGTACATTGAGAAAGCTAAAGCACAAATGGGTAAACTTGGTTTCTTTTTGATTGAAAAATATAATAAGAGTGGTCTGGGAATAACATTAACAGTATTTTTTAAAAAAACTACAAATAAAGCCTTTATTAATAATGTGTACTATAAGATATATTCTTCCTGCACTATATGTCCTTGTATTTTTGCAAATATAAAGCTACATAAAGAAGGGAATCTTTTGTGAATTATGGTTCATTTTGGTGGTTCATTTAAGTATCAGACTTTTAAATATATTGATACGTTGTTACAAGAGTTTTTAGGATTTGGGGAAATACTATTGTTTCATCTTTTGACTTTGTAGATAGAATTTAAAATATAGTGATTAATGAGAATGATGTTACTGCTTCATTATATGTGACAGAAATGTATGGTTCTATTGATAGAGTGGATTCCATAAAAATAATTGAACATGCATTAAAAAGTAAAGGTGTTTGTAATTATGTGATAAAATTTTTTTGATGATAACATTGTTGCTTCTTTTGAAGGTGGATATTATAAAATGTCTAAAGATTGGCATATGGGTCTGTTGTTTGTTGTACAAGTTTGCAATTTTGTTTTGTCTTCATATGAGAATAGTCATGTGTTCTTTTAAATATTGAAATTTACAAAAGGTATGTGGATGATGTTTTTGTTGTGAAAATACCAATACTATAAATTTGCCTTTAGAGGAGTTAAATAATTTTAATAGCTTGAAATAGACTATTGAAAAAGAACAGGATGAAAGTATTAATTATTTGGATTTAATTATTACAAGAGATAATAATATATTAATAATCAAACCATTGCAAAAAAAGGGATATATATGTATATAAATTATAAATCAAAAGTACCAATTATGCATAAGATGGCATTTTTAGATCTTTTTTGATTCATAATGAAAAATTACATCATTACCAGTGTTATAAATTAAAAAATATTGATATATTTGCCAAGGAATTTTTTGAATTTGGTTATAAGATGGAACAGATTAACAATACTTTATGTCAATTTAAAAAGTTATAACAGTTTAAAGGAGTTGAAGATTGATAGTAAAAAATGGATATCTCTTTCATATATTTCAAATGCTCGAGTGAAATTTTTTTAAGGATATATAAAAATATGTTTAATGTTTCATTTTGCATTACTAATAATTTTAATTATTTAGTAAATAATTCTAAAAATGTCATACCTGTTAAGCAGAAAAGTAATATTATGTATTAATTTTTTGTGGGAATATGTTATTATATATAGCTGAATTGAAATGCAGTATTGAAAAAAGATTAAGAGTATAAATTGTTATACAAGCATGTAAAAAGTAAAAGTAACAATGATTTAATGACTGCTTATCATGAAAGGACAATGCAAAGATAAATTTATGTTTGATATTGAAAGTTGTGAAGATTCTTCATGAAAAGAGAAACCATAATAAAAGAAAAATTAAGGAGGCAATTTTAATAAATAGAAATAAAATTAATATAATTAATAGACAAGCTGTCAACATTAAAATTGGGGATTAATGGAATTTGAGTTGATGACATTTGCTTCCATTTTATTTTTTTAAATTTAATGGCAGTTGAGGCAGATTAAGGGATTAACTGAAAGTACTTCTGAAGATTGAAAGACAATATATAATAGTTAATTACCATTATATTTATTATTTTTGTTATATATATATACACACACAGTGAATAAATTAACCATACTTGCAATTGAAAATGATAATATCTTAATAATCTCTCAATATTAGTTTAGTTTGATTCCACCAGTAAACATAATATCAGGATATTTTTGACAGCCATTTTATTTCACTGGACAGTTATATAGGCAGCTCATCTCACTAATTTCAATTCTAATTTCAGCTGCTCAACTCCAATTAATTGGTGTTTTTTTAGCTTTTGATTTTTCAATATACCTTCTATTTAACAGTCTTTGTTGGCCTAAAATCAAAAGCAGTGCTACATGTTTTACACAAACATGTTGACCTGTTTACTGAATGATGTGTGTGTTTTGTTATTTGATCAATTCTTGTTTGAGACTTACTTAATTTATACAATTGAATCGAAAATAAAAAATAAATTACAATTATATTTTTTCTCTTACTTTAAATACCATTCTAGTTTATAAAAGTCAAACCTTTAACATTACAATTACCCATATCAAAATTGATTTCTAAACATAGAAAAAAATATTTAAATTTTTTTTTCATATTATACAACTATCCACCTCTATAGTTTCAGTACAATTGAGTTGTTCATCATCTTGATTATCTTGTGACTTCTTTATTCATTTTTAACCATCAATAATAGTAAAATTAATTATTATTACAGAATAATACTTTAATCAATCTTCAGTTTGTTTTCTGAGACCAATTTGGTTTAAATTCTTGAAATTTCTCCCCATAATTCAGGGTTTTTTAAATTAGTTATTTCAATAATTTGATATTTTTTATATTTCGCATACATCAATAATTTGTATTTAAATATAATATACATTTTAATATTATAGTTTTCATTTTACAATACCAACGTTCATAATCAGGATTATTAGGTGAAGTTAATAATAATTCACTTCAAAACCACACTCCTATGTTTAATAAATATAGTCGATTAACACATTTCATTCTCACTTTGATAAGTAAACATGTTACTATTTCTTTAATTGTATACATCATTATTATGTGTGTACACTTAATCTTTTATTACATTTTATTATATATATATATATATATTATGTGATTTTATTATGTAATCTTCAAAATGATGATTGTGTAATTTTATTATGTAATCTTCATGAACTTCTCTGAATTGACTGATACTATAACATTTCCTTCTTTTACATTTCTTTTAATATTTAGCTGATATTTACTGCTACCATTGTAACAGATAAATCAATAAATGTATGCACATGTTTAGATATTTAGGTGGAAAAGAGGGTAGATGTATAGACAAATAGAGAGATAAATAGTTAGATGGACATAGACAAATAGGACAATAGGTAAATAAAAAAATAAATAAATAGGTATATTTATAAAGGTGTATAGATGGACAGATAAACAAATAAATAGATAGACAATTTTGTCTGTTATACAGAGAGCTAGATAGATTAACAGACAAATAGACAAATGTTGAATCTCATAAATGTGACTTTTCATATTTGCTCCTCTAATAAATAACTTGGGCCATGAAAGAAATGAGTATATTTAACTGTTTTACAATTGAATGATGATATTAGTAAGATGTTTAATAATATTTAATATATGTAGTATTTTGAGATTTTTTTTTTTTTAAAAATCGCAACTAATATAAGAATTGGTGACTATGCTAAATGAAAAAAAAAAATTACACAAAAAAATTAATCATTCTAAAATTGAAAAATCTTCCTTCCTATTTCTAGTTAATGGTTTGCTCACTTGCAATAGAGTTAAATTGAACTGGTAGCTAAAAATGAAATAAATTGAAACTAAAAGTAAATTTAGCTGAATTCATTGCATGTGACTGTGCTCACACATATAAACTCACATATACTACAAAGTAAAATATGTTTTAGATATGTGCAGCACATGTACCTTAAAAATAATGAATTAAAAATATATATTAATTTATTTTTAATAACTTTAAAAAATAACGTTTTAAAAGGTATTATAAAAAAGGATGGGTATGCATATTTAAATTATAAAAATTACTTATTGTTGTACAAAATAGCTTGTTAAAGTGGACTATAACTTTAAAACCCATTAATTTAAACAATACTAAAATTAGTCTCGAAAAAGTATCTCAGTTTATTTGTAGTTTTTGGTGACACCTCTTTTAAGTTATAAATTTATGTTAAAATGATAATAATAATTGTAAAAAGTAAAATGTATTATCATTTTTATTATTGAAATAAAATCCTTGTTTTTACCTCACCTTCGAGTGGTAAGTTTTAAATTGCGCTTTACGCAAAAAAAAAGTGAAGCTTAGTATTATTAGAAAAGAATTATAAGGCTTAGCGCTTTCAGGGAACTTAGATCTCCATATTCATAGCCTATCTTGGGAATTTTCAGAAATAATTAAGTCAGTGTGTTTTGTGATCATGTAATTGATTTAACATTCACATTTGCTATTGAGATCAAGTGCCGACACTCCCAAAATAGGCTATGAATATGGAGACCTAAGTTCCCCGAAAGCGCTAAGCCTTATAATTCTTTTCTAATAATACTAAGCTTCACTTTTTTGCATAACACGCAATTTAAAACTTATCATTTTTATTTTAAAATAAAGAATTATTATTTTTTTAAAAAAGAGAATGTTGTTATGGGAACCAACTGAAGCTTCTTCGATCATCTGCATTTTCAGGAAAAAGGTGGGAATTATTGTTACTTCTTCCACTATGTCACTTACTGGATAGATGTCAGTAAAAATGGTAATGTTTATTTAAATAAAAATTTTGTAATTTTGGGTAAAACATCAGAAAGCCTTCTTTGATCTTTTCAATGGTGTAGCTGATTATGAAACTGTAAGCAAAGGAATGCATTCAAATTAACTTTGATCCTGTCTATCTGTACATTACTATCTAATGTTGGATTAAATACATGACACTTCCTTGCTATAAGGAAAGAACTAGCCGTCTAAACTGATTATCACATAGAAATATTCTCCTATGAATTAGTTTGCAAAGCCACTTATTTTGAAGTTATGTCTATGAATCCCTCATAGGAAAATACAATGGCAACCTCATATTGAAACTACCATGGAATGAATCAAAAGAAGTTAAAATATTAATATTAATGATTTTAGTGGTGATATATCTACATTCAAGAAGACAGAAATATATATGATCTCACAAAGACATCAAGGCTATTAGCTTTTCTCAAATTATTATAAAGCTACAAAGATTTGTCCCCTCATGTCTGCTTTTCATATACTGTAGTTTTAAATGTAAACATGTGAATATTTCTTTTATCAGTAGTAGTAATATTCTGTATTAATTAAAGTTATTGTGTTTTTGTTGTTTGTTTATTTTTCATCCAAAATCTACGTCACTTGTTTATTTTGTCATTTAATAATAGTATTAAGATGGAAAGGGGGTGGCGATCATGAAACATAATTGAATTTGCATAGAGGCTTCTTTTTATGTGTGTTCAATTTGATCATTATTTGTGCCTATTATAGATTTGTCAACTAAAATAAAATTGTTTAGTCTCTCCACCATTTACATGGACACCCATTAGTTAACTTTAAATTGCCCCTAGACTAATTAATTTGTGAATATTGTGTTTTTCATTTTATTGATAATTTTATTATTACCAATTGTTTAAAAAGGGCAGTTACTATTATATTTGGAGGCGTTGTTCTAGAATTGTTCTTTATCAAAATAAACAGGGATTGAACACATTTAGTTTTTTTTTAAAAAATTATTAATATTCAAAAAAAAAAATTAGTCATTAAAATAGGGAATATAAATACTTGGTCTTGGTCAGATGAGAAATATAAAAATTTATTTTGTTTTTAAATAAAAATCGATCAAAAACTCAAAAATGTTTTAAACTGCTATGGTGATAGAAATGGATTGGTCGAACTAATAATAGGCAAATAAAATAAGACATTAAAATTAATGTAAATTACAATGATAGGACATCTCCATGGGGGCAGAGGGAAATTCTAATTGTCAAATAAATTTTAAAAATTATTAGAGTTTTTATATATGTTTTTGAAGTTTTTTTTATAGTAAAGTTAACAGCTAAATTTATTATAAAAATTTGTATATATGATTACCTGAGCTAAGCAAAAATGGAAGCTTGGGGGAAAATAAACCTTAGACTCATAGCAATGAATTTATGAATATGATCAGGAACATGTTCACAGAATTTAAAAAAGAAAATAAAGATAACATGGACAGCCTGTTCACAGAATTGGATAAAAAAAATTGAAAAACCAAATAATAGAATATGGAAATTATATTTAAATAAAATAAATAAAAAGAACGTTAAAACATGTTTAAACTAATAGAAGAATAAAACACAGATTGAGAGATCTTAAAACAAAAAATGAAAAAAACATGGAGAGTTAGAGAAAAGAAAACAACAGATAAAACAATGAAGTGAACAAATAATAGATAGCTTTGAAAATCATTTTGTAGAGTTAGAAAATAAAATCGGTGAAGTGATTCTCAAAGTTCAATTGAATAAATGTGAGCAAGTTAAGAAATTTAAACAATTGCATGAGATAGTTGATGAGGTTAAAATAAAGAATAGGCAAGGGTTGATTCAAGCAAAGGGATAAGGCAACTACTTGACTCAAGCAATTGAAAATGTTCATATAAAAGGTGAAAGTCAAGTTAAAATTCAGGAAAGATAACTCAGAGGTTAGTGAAAATAGAGTTAGGTATAAAAGAAAAAATCTAAGATAGACATGGCTATAGTAAAACTAAATATTGCACTTGAAAATATTCAACCAGATATTAGTAGGTATGTGAGAACAGTTGTTAATACACACATATATAATTCTAACCCAAGTATTGTCAATCAGTAATTAAAAATTATTATTTTTAGGACATGCAGGTGAGGCTCAACTGAGTATCTTAACAGATTACAAAGATATTTTATTTTAAATAAATTGACTGAAGAGGCTAAGGTTTCAATTGCTTGTAGCTATCTCTAAAGCACATCTTAAGCATGATGGAATTCACTTTTTAACAAGCCTGTGAATTTTGACCAGTTTAAACAAGCTCTGTTAAATTATTACTGGAGTGTGGATTATCAAGGAGGCCTCAAACACTGTATTGCCCAAGAGAAGTTCAGACTTGGGGGTTATTCACTCCATTTTTTTCATCAGAAGTGCAGACTTGGGGGTTATTCACTCCATTTTTTTCATCAGTAATTAGCCAATTAAGAGCCTTGACAGCTGATTCCTTATCCAAAATTCATATTGTGTGTATAGTTAGGTGTAGTTTCCCTAATCACATTGAAAAGATGCTAATAGGCACTGATCAAAAAACTGGAACATGTAGCTGACTTACCCAATGCATTTGATAACATTCCAGCAATTGATGATATTGAGAGTAGGGTTTTAAACTCCAATTCAGAGAAACTGAATCCCAGATAAATCACATTAGATACAAATAATCATGGCATGGAGAAAGATCTAAAGGTCCATTTTCATGCATAACTATATAACAAGAATAATTTGTCAGACTGGAAATGGAAGTGGTATTAGTAAGGGGAAAATATTACTAACAATCTGCTCATGAACCATGATCTCCTATGAGAAAATCAAATTATACTTCTGATACAGCTATTTTAAAAAACTAATGATAGGATGGAAAGTGAAGGAGAAGGTATTTAGAGAGAGGCAAAGTTTAATCCTTCTTTGAATGAGGGTGGTCTCTAAGTTGATCACTCTGGACTTCTTAACAGGTACATGATATAGCAGAATGAACAAGTAATTATATAATACACATTATAAAAGTAGTTACTATTGAGTTTCAAAAAATGAGTAGTTTTAAAAAAATACATTGTGCTGTTCAAATGCTAATAAAATAGTGACAAGTAAGTTATGCTAAATGAATTAACTAATAGTGTTATTTGCTAAAGCATATAAAAACAATATATAATTTGGAAACTGAAATTAATTCTGTTGAGTTACAATAGTCAGTCATGTTTCTTTCTATATTGATGATGAAAGAATATAGATTTTATTAGTTTGAGGTTGTCATGTTTTATTGATACTTAAAAGTCATCATCTCGGCACTGTTCTCAACCATGTAATATTTATATTTGTCAGCATCTAAGTCTCAAAAATAAGGTGGACATAGTCTTATAGTTGTTAGCCTCTAAGTCTCAAGAATGAGTCAGGCATAATTCTTACAATATATTTTGTAATAGTTTCTAAGTATCATAGTAGAGAAAGGCTTTATTATTGTTCATTTATATATGGCTTGGTTAGTATTATATTTGTGCTTAAGATAACTCTCTTGGTGTTCATGTTGCATGATACACTTTTATTGTCAGTGGGAAATTTCCTTGTTCATCTCAGCATTGTACATCTCAGCATTGTACTTGGATGATCAAGTTCAAAAAATAACTTTAATAGAATTAATATAAAAAAATATTTACAAACCAACATAATGGATTTTTAAGAGATATCTAGACTAAGGATGATATTGTTTGTTGTGTTTATACTAGTTTTCAAATAAGTATGGCTAATCATCACATTATTATATTAAAAGGAACTTTTTAAGGTAGAAATAAAGTTGAGTGATATTTATGCTAAATTGACTTTATTTTATTTCTAAATGTAGGAGTGGCAAATATTACCCTCATGTCTGAGTTTACAGGCATGCATTGATGTGAATATTTTTCTTTGTTATACATTCTAGAATATTAAAAGTTGTGCACAAAATAAATTTTAAAGTGTTTTGATAATGATTATAATAATTGTAAAAAGTAAAATATGAAATCATTTTTATTTTAAAATAAAGAATTATTTTAAATAAACAATAGAACCAACTGAAGCTTCTTCAATCATCTGTGTTTCAAAAAGAAATTGGGAATTGTTCTAACTTCTTCATTGTACACTTACTGGATAGAAGTAAGTAAAATTGTAATGATTATTTAAGCAAAAATTTTTGCAATCTTTGAGGTAAAACATCAGAATACCTTCCATGACCTGACTATGGAGCTGTAAACAAAGGAATGCTGAAGATAAATATGTGATACTTACTTGCTATAAGAAGAAAACTAGCCATCTAAATTTACTATCTCATAGAAATATTCTTCTATGAACTTGTTTGTAACTCTACTTATTTCAATGCTCTAAATGTTCTGGGTAACACAGGAAAATTGCAATGGTGACCTTATAGGGAAATAACCATGGAATGAATCAAAAGAAATAAAATTGTTAATATATCAAGCAGACATTTAAAATTTATGATATTAATGGTCATATATATTTACATTCATACATACAGAGATATACATGAGCTTACAAAAATATCAAGGTAAATAACTGAACTTTCTGTTAGCTTTTTGCAATCAATTATTATAAAACTAAGATGTTTCCTCTCATGCATGCTCTTAAAATGTGAATATGTGATTCTTTTTATTAGTAATTATATTATATTTGTTAATTAAAGATATTGTTAATAATTTTGTTTCTTGTTTATTTTTCATCTGAAGTGTCCAAGTCAATTATTTATTGTCATTTAATATAAGTATTAAGGTGGAGGGGAGGGAGGATAAAAATCAAGAGATGTAACAATCTGCATAGAGTCTTGTTTTTTATATGTGTTCAATTTGATCATTATTTGTGACTATTATAGATTTGTCTACTAAAATAAAATTGTTTAGTCACTCCACCATGTACACAGTCACACATTAGCTATCCTTAAATTAGCTTAGATTAAAACTTAATTTGTGAATATTTTCATTTTATTGTTAATTTAATTATTACCCATTGTTTTAAAATGGTGGTTACCATTATAATATATGTATTATAGTAGATATTTAAAATAAGATTTAATCTTTATTTTATGTTAATTATACTACTTGGAAAATATAGGGGATTTCAACTCAGACTTTCAAGCACCCATCAATGATCCACATTATTTCATATAACTGATACACATGACTATACACATGTGGAAAAAATAAATAAACACCAATATATGTATTTCATGCTAAAACAGCACTCATCAGTCGGTCCATATTATCATCTCCCAAACACATATATATATATAATCAGTGCTCAGTTTATATTAAAATAGCAAATCTTCACACCAACCTCCAACTTTTCAGCCATTCATATCATTGAAAATCTGATGATGGAAAGCTAAATCCCATGCTGATGCCAATATTATTGCCAAGCCCATGTTGACCTGAAGTCGCTCTAACCCCTCATGTATAGGACCTTATCCATTTAAATATATAGAAAGAGGAATGGGCAGGATACAAGCTTATATGTAAATATTTGATAACCAGGCACTCTTCACAAACCTGGAGCTTTAATCGTAAATATTGGGGATTTGAACTCAGAATTTCAAGCATCCACCAATGGTCCACACTATTTTATGTAACTGATACACATGACCACACACATGTGAAAAAGATTCATGTGAAACAAGCACTCATCAGTTGGTCCAGATTATCATTTCCCACACACATATATAATCAGTGCTCAGTTTATATTAAGATATCAAATCTTCACACCAACCTCCAACTTTTCAGCCATCCATATCATCTGTTGATGGAAAGCCAAATTCCATGCTGATGCCAACATGATTGCCAAGCGCACATTGACCTGAAGTCATTCTGACTCCTCATGTATAGTACCTTATCCATCTAAATATATAGAAGAGGGAGCGGCAGAATACAAGCTTATATGTAAATATTTGATAACCAGGCACTCTTCACAAACCTGGAACTTTAACTGTAAATATAGGGGATTTGAACTCAGACATTCAAGCACCCACTAACAATCCACACTATTTAATATAACTGATACACATCACCACACACATGTGGAAAAGATAAATAATCACCAATATATGTATTTCATGCTAAACAAGCACTCATCAGTTGGTCCAGATTATCATCTCCCACCCATATGTATAATCAGTGTTTGGTTTATATTAAGATATATTTAAAATAAGATCCTATATATGAGGGGTTCAGAGTGACTTCAGGTCAACATGAGCTTGGCAATAATGTTGGCATCAGCATGGGATTTGGCTTTCCATCATCAGATTTTTATTGATATGGATCACTGAGTTGTTGGAGGTTGGAGTAGATTGAAGCCTGTCCGTTAAAGTGTGAAGATTTGCTATCTTAATATAAACTGTGCACTGATTATATATATATATATATGGGAGATGATAATCTGGACCAACTGATGAGTGCTGATTTAGCATGAAATATGGATATTGGTGATTATTTATCTTTTCCAGATGTGGGTGGTAATGAGCATCAGTTATATGAAATAGTGAGGATCGTTGGTGAGTGCTTGAAAGTCTGAGTTCAAATCCCCTACATTTACAAGTAAAACTCCAGGTTTGTGAAAAGTACCTGGTTATCAAATATTTACATATAAGCTTGTATCCTGCCCATCCCTCTTCTATATATTTAAATGGACAAGGTCCTATACATGAGGGGTCAAAGTGACTTCATCTCAACATGGGCTCAGCAATAATAATGGCATCAGCATGGGATTTGGCTTTCCATCATCAGATTTTTATTGATATGGATCACTGAGTTGTTGGAGGTTGGAGTAGATTGAAGCCTGTCCGTTAAAGTGTGAAGATTTGCTATATTAATATAAACTGAGCCTTGATTATATATATGAGTGTGTGTGAGATGATAATCTGGACCATCTGGTGAGTGCTTGTTTCACATGAAATACATATATTGGTGATTATTTATCTTTTTCGCATGTGTGTGGTCATGTGTATCAGTTATATAAAATAATGTGGATTGTTAGTGGGTGCTTAAAAGTCTGAGTTCAAATCCCTTATATTTACAATTAAAGTTCCAGGTTTGTGAAGAGTGCCTGGTTATCAAATATTTATACTATTTGAATTAAATTAAACAAAAGATTGGAAAAACTTTCCAAGAACTTGTAGGTGTTCTGCTTCCGCTGATAATTGCACATTTATTTATTTATTTTATGTTCAAATTTATATTTTTCAAAATATCTTGCTAATAAATTGCTTGGTCTATATCTGACTATTTGCATTTTATTGTGTATTTGTTGAATTTAATTATTTTAATATCTGTCAAGCAGCAGCATCAACTGCTTCCTTTATTGCTATTGTATAAAAGTATATAATAGTGTTGGCTTATAAAAACTAAATGTAGCTCTGGTGCCTTATATATTTTTATGAGTGGGATGTATATGACATTACATAATATATAAATAGAGTGAAGACTCCTGGATTAAGTGTGACTACATTATGACACACTACATGATTAACTTACTCATGAAACTATCCTTTGAAATATTTTGAAAGTTTTTAATTTGATACTTTATTAATAAATAAGCAATATTTAAATATTTATAACTTTAAACTAAAAACAATACCTTCTGACAATATCTTATTTAAAAAAAATGTCAAGTGTTGGTAACCTAGTGTTAGCATATCTGCCTTCCAAGCAGCTGGCCTGTGTTCGCTCCCAGTCAATGCATTTGACCTATAAAAAAAAAAGTAATAAAATTTCTCTTCACATCCCAACCAAGAATGACAATACTTTTATTCATATATCTTAAAATATATAATACCAACATTCCATTCTTCTTATACTTTAATGCAAAATATATTTATTTATTCTACAGTTTCAACTATTCCTAGCAGTCTTCTTCAGATTTACAAAATTTAAACATTATATCAATACAACCATATTTCATACGTATATCTATTATAATCTTACAATTTTATCAACTTAATTATTAATATCACTTTATTCATTAAACTTACTATTCTATAACTTTTAACTTTTTAATTCTACTTTATCCTTTATTTTTGTTATTTATTTTATTCTTAATTATTATCATATTTATATTTATTCACCTTTTACCTTTGCCATAATTTTAGATATTCAATGTAATATTTATGAAATCTTTCTTATATTACTATATTCATATATTTAACCTTATTTTACATTTCAATTATTTCTACATATTATCTTAATTTTTACCATCCTATTCCATTCCTTAATTCCTTTTTTATCTATATATTATTCCTGCTTCTTTCATTTACTTAATTTTTATAAAATTATTTTTATTTTTATATGTATTTTAATTTTTTATTTCTTATCTTATTATCTACTTTTACTCTTTTCCCTCCACTATTTTCTCTATTCCGTCATGCTTCCTACTCCATTTTCTTTTTCTTATATCAATATACAGCTCTCTCTCTCTCTATTATCTATTATACAAACTACTTATTTATTTAATTTTTTATTATTACTTTTCACTTTTTATTATATTTATTTTTTATGTTAAGATAGTTTTTAAACCCCCCTCTCTTAATATTCGGGTTTATCTTCTTTATTAAAATTGCCTCCCTTATTTTTCTATCTCTTCTACTACTTGCATAACTTATCATTCTAATATTCTCTTTTTTTAGTTTATGACCTGTCTCCATAAAATATATATACTGGTGATCCTATATCATATTTACATTGTTTTACCCTAGTACATATTGATTTTTTCATCTCACCTACATATTTATTTGTAATCTCTTTATCGTTACATTTTCTACATGCTATCTCATAAACTCCACTTATATATTTCTTTTCCCCACCTATATATCTATTATCTAAAATATCCATTACATTTTTCTTCCTTTTATTCACTACCTTATATTCAATATCACTTTTAAATTCTTACTATACTACTATCATTAACTTTTATTCCTATGTATTCCTTCTTTTTTATTTTCCTCTCTTCCTTTCCCTCTTTTTTATATAACTGTTCTATGTTTGTTATATTCTTTTTTATTAGCTCTTCTAGATATTCAGTTTTTTTGAAATCTTTCTTTATTATATTTATTTTATCATATTTTTCTCCTTCATCACAATAATAAATAAATGGGGTTTATGAGATAGCATGTAGAAAATATAAGGATAAAGGAATTATAAATAAATATGTAGGTGAGATGATAACTTCAATATATACTAGGTTAAAACAACAAAAATATGATAGAGGATCACCAGTATATAGGCATTTTATGGAGACAGGTCATAAACTAGAAAAAGAGAATATTAGAATAAGTTATGCAAGTAGTAGAAGAGATAGAAAAATAAGGGAGGCAATTTTAATAAAGAAGATAAACCCAAATATTAATAGAGTGGGGGTTTAAAAATTATCTTAGTATAAAAAATAAATATAATAAAAAGTGAAAACTAATAATAAAAAATTAAATAAGTAGTTTGTATAATAGATAATAGAGGGAGCTGTATATTGATAAAAGAAATGGAAGTTGGAAGCATGATGGGATAGAGAAAATGGTGGAGGAAAGAGTAAAAGTAGATAATAAGGTAAGAAATAAATTAAAATACATATAAATATAAAAATAACTTTATAAAAATTAAATAAATGAAAGAAGCAGAAATAAAATATGTATTAAAAAAGGAATTAAAGAATGGAATAGGATAATAAAAAATTAAGATAATATGTAGAAATAAGTGATATTAAAAATAAGGTTAAATATATGAATATAGTAATATAAGAAAAATTTCATAAATATTACATTGAATTTCTAAAAGTATGGCAAAGGTAAAAGGTGAATAAATATAAATATGATAATAATTAAGAAGAAAATAAATAAGAAAAATAAAGGATTAAATAGAAATAAAAAGTTAAAAGTTATAGAATAGTAAGTTTAATGAATAAAGTGATGTTAATAATTAAGTTGATAAAATTGTAAGATTATAATAGATATGTGTGTGAAATATGGTTGTATTGATCTAATGTTTAAATTTTGTAGATCTGATGAAGACTGCTAGGAACAGTTGAAACTGTAAAATAAATAAATATATTTTGCTTTAAGGTGTAAGAAGAATGGAATGTTGATATTATATGTTATATAAAAAAGCAAATCTAAGAAGGAAAGGGAAGAGAATAAATTGAAGATTATCTTAAAATACATTAATTTATTTCAATCTCTTTACTGCAAATTTAAAAAATGTTCAACAATATGATTAAAAATTCCATTATGTTATAGTAAATTTAGCTGACTAAATATGAAATCCAGTTTACTTTTAATTATGCTAATGAATATGAAAAGACTTAAGATGAATGTTATTTATTTTATCTCTGATTAGTCTATCTACACCAACATAAAGCCTAAAATGTTATTTATTTTATATCCTTTATTTTATATGCATTAGCTTTTACCAGTAAAGCTAAACTCCCAATTATTCAATTTATCTAAGTGTAAAAAAGGGAAATTTTTAGTAACTTAATTTTATTGCAAGTTGCTTTACAATTAAATGTCAACTTAATTTACAACTTATTCTAAGCACTTTTGTAAGTCTTAATTACTATTAAAAATCATTTTAATATTTTTATTTATATATTGATTTGAATTTATTTGTAGTTGGAATTAATTTTCAATTGTTTTCAAGGGAATATATTTTCCTGTCTAATAATGAAGTATTGCTAAAAACGATTAACATCTAGAATTACTTTCATATAATCTAAAATATTTTAGAATTTAGGATTTAAATTAAACTGTCATAATACTTAAGTTTAACTCTTTAATATTAGATATTATTATTTAATTTTCCTGCTTCTAATAAAGTATTTCTGTCTAAATAATTTATTAGTAAATGTTTGTTTCTTTATGCTAATATCATAAAGATTATGTTTGTTTCTTTATGCTAATATCATAAAGATTAAATATAGCTTTACTTCTCACTATATGTAAAATATATAATTGTTAATTAGAGAAGATATTAATTAGTATTAAAGTTTATCGGCTTAACGTTTTCGAGGATCCATGTCTCATATTCATAGCCTTCATAAAATGTATAATAAAATATGCAAATACAAATATTCAAATAAGCTAGTATTACGTAGCCCATTTCTTCGAGATCTCGAAGCAAGTATCCTTTCTATTAATGGCATGGATGTTTCCATTGATGTAAAATGCCTGCCAAACTATTTAACTTAAGGAATAAATACTTAATTTATTATTACCATATAATACTAAATTGTCCAAGCACTTTTATTATTATTAAAAAGTTGTTTAAAATTATTACTTGAAAAAGTTTATATTATATAATTAAAATTCATTTAAAGCAAAAGTTCATGATTTCCAATGCTATAGGTTTATTGAAGTCTGTCTTTGTGGTCCTTAATATGTCACATAACTATGTTCACAATTTTTTCCATCCCATATTGATATTGACCTAGGTGGAGATGAATCTGTTGCTGGCCAGTTTCCCCAATACATCACTCTGGAGGCAACCTCAGCTGGTGCAAGTATGGGAAACGTAATTTATTGCATGACCACTACGTTTTGGGATACACAATACACTTACAAATATATTTAAATCACACAAAAAGCAAGAGCAATCCTAATCTAAATCTCCACTAAAAGGTTTTCTTTTTATATCATTTTGAATTCTTATCATCAAATTCCACAATCAATCTTGCCTGGCTTGGCACTGTTCTTATTGGTGATGATGACTTTTCTCTGTGGACGATGTGTTTATTTCCATCATTATTGGCCAACTTGCTTTAAAGCAGGAAGTCAAAATTTTATCACTAGTATTTTTCAATTTATCTCTTATCTGACTTTATGCCCAAGGGCCTGTTTGCTATTATGTCATTATAGAAAATCATTTCCAATCTAAGATTAAAAGTAACTAATTAACAACTTTTTTTTTATTCTTTTATACTAAAATCAATCTTGTTTTTAGATTTTTAACCTTAAATAATTATATAATTAGTTTGAATCTATGCATTATATATATATATTAATTTAAATAAAATTATTAAATTCTCTCTTTATATATATATTTCTATTAAATAGAGGCAATAAACCTAAAGCATGTGCGGTTAAAAATGCGAAGGTAGGGACCTCTGCAGGCCTTAACCACAAGCTTATGCATTGTGTAAGCATGTGGTTAAGACCTGTAGAGGTCCCTACCTTCGCATTTTCAACCGCACATGCTTTAGGTTTATTGCCTTAGTAAATATTACTTATGTAATCAATTAAATAGAGGGTGATTTTATTTATAGATCTTTTTCAATTTTATTTGAAAATGATGTAATGGCGTATATGTATACCATTACAATATATAGTAGTAAGAAAAACAAATCATACATCACATGACTTAACTTATTAAACTTGTACTACAAAAGTAATATAATGAGTATGCTAATAGCTTTAAACTAACTTTTCTGATAAATGCCAGAAGAGAAAGCACATACAATTTCTATCTAGAATTATCCCTATCCCAAACTGGTTTCAAGCTATATATAAACAAAAACCTTTGGAATAAACTCTATAATATACAAAGTATATTTATATAAAAATATATAATAACTAATGCCATCCTGAAAACAACATTAATGTTCCCACATGAACAGCCAACTTTCCATTCACGCATTTATGTTGTATATTTAATAAATTATCCATCATATTTATTTAGAAAGTATATATGAGATGAAAAGCAATAATAATGGATTGTTCTTTAGTAACTGGTTTTTTTCATTTCTCTCTTATTTCAGTTGCAAGTATAGTAGGTGAAGCAAAAACTCAGTCATTGTCAGATAGTATTTGAAGGCAACAGAAATACAACTTTATCATACAGAAGCACAAGTTTTTCAGAAAAGGAAAGTTAGTCTCAAGTTTATTGGAAAAAATAACCAAAATTGAGAAATTGAACTTGTAAATTCTTTTATTGTTTTTCAATTATAATCATAAAAAGGTTATACTTCATTGGTTTGAATTATAAGTTGTTTTGATAATTATCTATTTAACTGAGTCAATATTACTGCCTGAGCATGTGATCACAAAGAACTATTATCCCAATAAGATAAAATGTAACCCTGAATAGATAGCATGTTTAGTAACCAAAGAACCATAGCATAAATAAAAATCAGTCAAAAGATTAAAATAAATACGATGTTTTATATCATGAAGATAAGTAGATTTCAAAAGAAATAAAAAAATCATCCAGTTAGTGATATTGAAGGATAGCTGTGAAACAGTTCAAAAACTGGAACTCTCAAACTAGAGAAATTAACCTGCTAAGAAGATAGTTGATTAAGCTTCTAAGAAGATAGTTTTGTCATCACGATCAAAAGCTTGATTAATTAAAATTGAATCATGAATGGTAAACAAAACTAACTGGGCAAAGGAGTGATAAAAATAAAATTTAGATTTAAAAAATATAAGAAATATCAGAGTGATTACAATGGAATGTTGATAATATTTTAATGTTCATTATAGTACAATTAATCCAAATATTTCAAGAAAAGTATTGAATTAAAAGATTTGTAAACTTTTTATATTCTTTCTCCCATCTTTCTTAATGAAATTTTGCTTTTCTAAACATTATTCATATTTTTATATATGATATATATATTTTACTATGAGATATTAATGTAAATTTTTATTTCATAAACTTTGTCCTTTATACATGTATATATTTTGAAAAGATTTCAAAGAGGAGCAATAAAATATTAAACCCAGTCAGAAATACAGTCACATAGACACAAAATATTAAGATAATATATCACTATATATTGAGGAAATTAATATATTTGATATATAATATGATTTGTATATACTGCAACTTTTCTTGTTATTAGCATAATTTATTAATTCATTAAATTATTACTTAAAAATTATAGATTAATAGCTAAATTTATTCGTTGTTCAAACCTCAACTTCATAGCATATCAAACAGTTTGCATTCATATGTAATTGTGAGTCATCTAATGCATAGAAAAGAGTTCCAAGTACTCCCAAGTTGTGCTAAATTTCAAATAACATATGATAAAGCAATTGTTTAAGAAATAGTAAAATCACACAAATCAGTCTGTGAATCCAGAAGTAGGTGGGATCAAAAGGTTATCTCTGACTTCACAGTAAACAAAGCTAATTGTAATAGTCAAAATTATCTTTATGATCAGTTCAGATAAATAGAGTAATAGTGATTATTTTTAAGAAAATATAACCAGTTCAACAATATGATTTCAAAACAGGCAAAATTCTCTATATGTATTGCCACTCAGTGCAAGCCAGAATAATCAATGGATGCCACAAGGCTTGTGCATAAAATCCCCATCTAGTGCCTATTCATCCAACATCTCCAGACTAGTTTCTGGCTTCTGGCCTTTGTCAGTGATGAGCCTTGGATCTGAGAGCACTGCACCTAGATCTTAGGATCTAATGCAACCCTCCAGAAGCCACCTTTTATCTCTACTTAACTACAAAACTATGAGACTTAAATTGAAAATCACTATAATATTTTCAATCCAAGCTCATCAGCTTATATAATCATATAGGTCTGAACTCAGTTCAGTACCTATGCATTTTGTTGTCTTTGGTTTTTTAATAACCATAGCCACCATTATCCTATTAGGCAGGATTGGTTTTAAGCCAATAAACATCACAAGCCAGAAACTAGTCTGGGGATGTTGGATGAGTAGGCACTATATGGGGATTTTATGCACAAGCCTTCTGGTAACTATTGATTACTCTGGCTTGCACTGAGTGGCAATACGTATAGAGAGTTTTGCCTGTTTTAATAACAGTTAAGAGCAAACAAGAAGTGGTGATCATATGATGTTTATTGGCAATATTATTTCATCAAAATCATACTTTAAATAACCAAGCTATGTAAATTATTGATGATGGGTAGTCTTGGAAATGATCTAAATACTCACTCTTTTTTTGATGGATGAATATAATTTTGGTCATGAGCATTTTTAGCATTGTTTTCATAGTTTATATATTGGTTATTCAGTATATAAAGACCACTTCACATATCCTTGTTATCTCATCATTGGCTCTTTATATATAATATCATAACCAACATGTGACCAATAACTTATTTGTCTTTCACATAACAGTGAAACTAATCTGTTGCTATTAAATTATTTAAAATAAGTGACTTAGAACCAAAACTCATGAGATCAGAGGTTGATGATCAAAAATATTTACATATTTTTTAGTGTCAAAAAGCAAAAATAATTGCATTTGCTTGAAATAAAATTTAATAATTGAATTAGATTGGATTATAAATAGATAATAAAAATTATATTCACAAAACTAAAAATAAATTATGAAAGAGAAATTAGGCTAAAGCATTGTTTTAGATAGGATAGACTAAGCTAAATATAACAAAAATGAGATGAGAAACAGAATTTCATTGGTAGGGAGTCATGGGGATTCAAGCTTTATAATAAAAATATGATCCAGAAAATTAAAAGTTAAGAGTTCTTCTTTCAGTTAAAAATAAGTTCAAATAAATGTTCACAAGAAGCAAACTAAGAATGAAAACCCTAATCTTCACCAAATCAAATAAAAATAAAGACAAAACTCTACTAAATTCACCAGAGAGGGGAGTGAAGATCCATAGAGTTCACAAAATATGGAAACTCAAGCTTTACAAAATTTGCTAGAGATAGAAAAATAAGTTTTATAAAATCTACTAATGATAGATAAATATAGGGAATTTGAACTCAGACTTTCAAGCACCCTTCAACTATTCACATTATCTCATATAACTGGGTACACATGACCCCACTCATGTAGAAAAGATAAACACTCACCAAGATTGGCATTTTAACCAGCACTAATCACTTAGTCCATATTTTCATCTCCTATATATATATATATAATTAAGCTCCAGGTTTGTGAAAAGTGCCTGGTTTTCAAACATTTTTAATGCTAGATAACCAACCCTCAACATAAAGCATAACAGATGGAATATCAAACTTCACAAAGCTCATTAGGAATGAAAAATCAAATTCTACCACAATTAGCATTAAATAATAAAATCCAAGACAGTACTGATGAAGATGACAAAAATATAAATCAAATGAAGTTTGAAAATCTGAATAAAATCTAAGAAATAAAGGATAGCAACAAAAGAGAAAATCAGTAAAATAATGAAAGAGGTCATTCAAGGAATAAAACTGATGGAACTAGATAAAGAATACAAGAAAATTGATAAGATTGTGAAACAAGTTTATCAAAAATAAAGAAATGAAATCTTACAAGTTTTTCAGGAAAATCAAAAAAAAATCATTTAGAAAAGAGAAGTAATGGAACAAATTAAGAGAAAGCATAAAAAGAATACACATAAAAGAATATGACAAAATTAAGAGAATATAAAATAAAATACTTCAACAATGAATAATATTTCTGTAGTGTAATTTTTATTACAACATCTCTAGTCTAATGAGCGACTAATAAAAATTATTATAAAATACTTCAAAAATGTACAAATCATAAAAAGAAGAAAAAACTCAAATAGTTAAGAGAGAGAGACCATAACATAACTCACAAGAAGATATTCTGGGTAGAATTTTCAAAACTAGAAACAATACAGAAAGTTTAGCAAAATGTAAATTCAGATTTAAGTAACCATCATCAAGACCTAGGTTCTGTATTCATCAACCAGTTCTTAAAATGAGAGGTTTTCGACAACAACCTGCAGAATATCCAATAACCATTTAAATAGTTTGGAGATGTCACTGTATTAAATATCATGGCAAAATAAGGAAGCGATGTCATTGTATTAAATATCATGGCAAAAGAAGGAAGTTGGTCATGATTTATAGCCACTATCGTGGTGCCTCCCAAGAGTTGGGGGATTTTTTTAATAAGCCATATCAATTTCAGAAGTAAAGATTCCTTACTACACAATTACAGGACTGAAAATTCTTGGAATTAGATCTTGTGCCAGTATATCAGGAAAAGTGCTGAGAATGAAAATCCTTATATTTTTGACAAGATATCAGGTTGTTTGCCTTGAAAGTATGTCTACTGTCAGAAAAACATTAATAAAGACAATAAAACATATAAAGGAGAATTCATAAGCAGCAAACTATAAAGCTAATAGCAAAGCTTTTAAACAATGTTGATCTGAATACATCACAATCTGTAGGCAGAAAAGAAAGGTATCTTTAAATTTTTTCATGGTAAACAGCCATTTAGGGATAAGAAGACAATGATTATTAGCACTATTTTATTAAAACAAATACATGATAGATAATTCCTTTGCAAAAATAAAAAAGGTATTCAACTTAAGCAGTTCAGAAATCACCATGAATCAGTACTGATTCAACGCATTAACAATAAAAAAGGATGAATATGTAAGCAGTTAAAGTCAAATTAAAATTGAATAGTTAGTTAAAACAATGTGATTTCTTTATAATGACAGTCTTTGTACAATGATTTATGAGTAGGGATAACAGATTCTATTGATTGTGATAAACATTATTTAAAACAACCATGTCATTATTGATTATAATATCCTTGAAGATAACCATGATGTTATCAATTATGATAGAATAATAAAAGATAAATTTGACATTACCTATTATAAAAAATAGAGAGAGATAATAATGACAAATGAAAAGTCAAAATGTCTAATATTTTAATTAATAGGATACCCTGACATAAAAATGCAATATTCAGAAAAACTGTAAAGATAGAAATCCAAGTATTAATAAGTATCTTGACAATGATGTGGAAACTATTATCTGGCCATTATTGAGAAAAAATGTAAACTTAAAAATTTGAGCATAATTAAAGTGTCCAAAAAGAGACTGCAATACAGATCAAATTTACACAATGGTAAGTCTGATGAGGGATTTTATGCACAAGCCTTCTGGCATCCATTGATTAATCTGTTTGGTACAGGTGGCACTACTATATGGAGTTTTGCTTTGCTTTGTTTATAAACAATTATGCGCTAGTATTGGAAATGTGATCATGTGATGCTTGCTGGTTAAACATTATTGTAACAATAAAGAAACACTTTTATAAGGTATATATTATTATCATTATATTATAAAATTCCCATCAAGATAGAATGAGTGAAATTCTTATTCATTTTATGACAGGAGAAATGAAAAAGTGATGAACGTGGTATGAATTTTTCAAAGATTTATTAGAAATAGGAGTGTTAAGAATTATAGAAAAGTGAGTATAATAAATTACAAAAAGATGGCATTATATGCAGTGCATATATTACTTGTACATAATGTGATACGTGTAGAACTTTATGATCTAATCTACTTTCATTTTGCCAAGCATGATATTTATGGTTTATTTAGAATCTATCGTTTAGGAAATAATTTTCTAAGTTATTTATTATCTAATCTTTTTTTAAATTAGATGACTTGTAGGCATGTGACTATAGTTGTAGTACAAAAATTTACAGACCTAAGATATTGTTAGTTGATAGAGGAAACATGGGTATATATATTTGGAGGCAAAACTGAAAAATAATCTATGAGAAATAAGAACCTGCATTAGTGCATAGGTGATGACATTTATGAAAATGATATTCTTGGTATGGAAATGCATTAAATCTTGTTTTACCAGCAGCATAAACATGTGCATTTAAAACTACAATAGGATCATATAAAATATCAAGAATACAAAAATAAATATCTATAAAAGGAATAATAATTTAATATAAATGAAATCACTACACATATGTAGATAAGTGCAAAAATGATCACAGAAATCTAGTAGATATAATACTGATGCATTGTTATTAAAATTTGTATTTTGAGTATTCAAAAGTAAAATAAGAAAATAATAGGGAAATTAAAAGCCTAAACAGGTAACACTTGAAAAACAGTAAATATTCTATTATAAAAACACTATTAAAAAATTAACAAAAGCCAAAAAGTAATACGAATCAATAATGAGTAAAAATATTAAGTCAAATAACAAACAAAGTGCAGATTTAATAAAAAAAACTCAAATTTGTTTCACATTTTTGAAGTAAGTTATAAAAATAGTATTACATGTGTCAGTAATCCGAGAGAGGTTATGGAATAATAAGATTGCATAATTTAACCAAAAACAAAAAAGCTATAAAAAAATTAAGTTATTAAAATCAATCAAACATTCAATAAATAAAAGCTTGGAAGTGTACGTCACATCAGAAGCTACTGTTAATTTCTACAGTAAGTTCTAGTTTCTTCCAAAGCGTAAGCTTGTGGTTAAGACCTATAGAGGTCCCTTGCCTACGCATTTTCAAGTGCACATTGCTGAGGTTTTTTGCCTTAGTAAATATTACTTACGTAATCAATCTGCGTTAAATAAATTTATAATTACAACTATAGTTATTGTAAAATTAAAACTGTAACATTAAATATGCATAGCATTTTTAAATGTGTATATATGTATATGAAAAGTGAGCAAAAAAAGTATTTATGATTCTTTTTTTAAGATTTTAAACTTCATTTTTTATAAGATTAAAAAAAATGTTGTTTAAATACAAATTTAGTTTCATCTAATTATTTTCTTTTCTAATTAATTAAATTAGTCATTAAGTTTTTTTTTTCATATTTAAAACAAATCCATCGTCAAGTATCAGTCGACCAATAAACTTGAATTTTTTAATCCGTGGAAACACAGTCTGTCATATAGTGGGATAAGTAATACCAACAGTGCAGAAAAAGCACATACGACATAAAAGTGATTATCAGTGAATTGTTCATTAGTAGCTGCTTTTTTCAATTTACATCTGAAGATGGAATACTGTCATTGGCAGCTATTATTAGAAACAAATCTTCACAACAACGAGCAGGAGTTCTTCAAGTAAATTACTGGGGAGATATAAAAAAAAGAGAATTAAAAACTGTAACTTCTCATTATTTTTTTTTAGTAACAATCATTAAAAAAACCTATTTATTACTGATTGAATTAAAAGATGATTTATTAACTGGTCAACTGAATTGAGTCTTCACAATTACCTGGAAGCTTAATCACTTCCAGAAAAATATTGTGCAACTTGTAGTCATTTAAGAGAAAATATTTTTTTAAGTAATAAACTTTATTAAAACACAACATAGTTACATAATTACAAGATAAATTTTTAGTTCAGACAAAAAAAAAAAAAAAAAGGAATAGTATTATCCTTCACTTGTCCATTATACACATTGGATAATGTTCACTTAACTTTCCTGTCACCCAATTGTCACTGTTTACGATTTATACCCTTTTTCTTTAACAACATTACAATTCTTTATTATATATTTTACTCCAAGATTTCACATTTGGATAGAGCAATTCCTCCGCATACACGTTGGAAAGTTTTTTGGGGCCAATATTTTAGGCATGTGTTAAATTAGTTCTCCTAATCTTTATCCAATTTTTTAACCAACTGAATTTCTTATTATCAAATAAAAGTGAACATCTTATTGCCCACAATGATTTCAATGTATGGATCATTACATTCGCATTGTGCAGGTTGAAGTTTATAACATTGTTTTATAAGATATTTGAGATTTATTATAGCTCAGAAAGACTTTCTTTCTAATTCTCTAAAGGCGTAGCCATCTTTCAAATAAGTGCATAAAAGTTTCACTGTCTCTGTTACACATAATACAGGTTTCATTCAAACTCAACTTCAGTCTTTTATTAATATAGGTATTGTAGGTAGAATCCCATTGATTAACTTAAAAATAAATCTCATTGATGTCTGAGGTGTATATATTGAGTGAAATTTTAAAAACATTTTTCATTGAACAGCTCAATCAATTATTTTCATTTTGGTAATTTGCTTTTTTAAAATCTTTATATCTAATACCATCTAGGGTGATTACATCAAGTTCATCATGCAAGTCTTTATATGCCATCAACATATCAGTAGGATATTTTTTCAGCTCCCAATCCGTTAATAATAAATATGTCACCATTTGGGAGATTAAATGACTGATTTTTGTCTACATTCATATAAGCTTTAGCAGTAATAAATGAAACATAAGCTTTTGGGTCAATTAAATTGAGACCACCCTTATTTATTGGAAGCTGTAAAAGCGAAGTAGAGAGGGCGATAAGTTTTCTTTTCCACATGAATTTTTTTGCCATCTGTATAATCTTTAGGTTTGATTTATTATATAATTTTAACCATGGGCCGTAATATCCTAGCAGTCCATCCCTTGGTTGATCGCTTGTCCCTCAACGAAAGATTCTGCAGAAAAAATGAAAATCAACTAACAGATTAAAATAAAAAATAAGTCATGAAGAAAACTAAACTTCAAAGAAATAAAATTCTTTTAAGCTAATGATATTAAACAATGTTGTGAAATATTTCAAAGATGAAGAGAAAGATTAACCTATTAAGAGGAAAGTTATTTTGAGCACTAAAAGGTGTTGCGTTGAAACTAAACATACTTAGTAAAAAAAACTAAACAAAAAAAATATGGGAAAATAATACTAAATAAAGGTAACATATGACATATATATGAGAGTGATCACATTGAAAATTTTAACTTTTAAAATGATTCTGACATTTGATGCATAATAGATTACTAAACTTTATATAATTATTTCTGTTCCTTTATTTTTTTTATGAAAATTTAAAAAAATTTGCATTTTTTCCATCTGCATAACATATATAT